>APFE031585008.1:183853-198354 GCA_000404065.3 Pinus taeda | reverse complement strand
GTATTTTTAAATTTGTTTATAATTTTTTTATGAAATTAATTAAAGAAATATATAATCTTAGAGATAACACCATAATAATATCATATTCAACAACCCACTAAATAGGGTGAGGGTAAGTGTATTGAAATTCGATTTTGTTTTTTCTTTATAACAATATTTTCAAATGATCATTAAACCACATTTTAATGGACATATTGATGATGTAACACATGTATAATAGATAAGATTATCAATTAAATTTAGTTTGGATAGAGATATCCTCATGACTCAATTTAATTCTTGCATATGACATATTGTACTCATAATACATATTTTCATAATAACTTCAAATTTTTATTTAAATAATTTTAAAAATCCAAACATATATATTCCTTATATAAAATACAAATAATTATTGCATATATATTATATAATATTTTAACAATTATAATAATAAATAATTTCTATTATACTAACAAAATATCACTTTTAATTTTTAATTTTAATATATTTAAATTGATAATATATAATGCATTTATCACACTTATATAATAAACCTCAAATTCATTTAATAAAGAAATTAATATAAAATAAATTTCACTATATATAATGAATATCACATTAGTTTAATTTACTAATTATAATGCTGTTGATATTTTGGTAGAGAAATCACCACCCACCCTTCTAGAGCAACCGCTCAGACCCCCATTGAATAAGATACGGATGAAACACTTCACATTCTTAGGACACGTAGTTATGCTAGGTGTTGATATTGGATAATGCTTATGATTATGTCTTTTACAAAGACAAACGGTCACAACTTAGGCACCACGATATCTATTGCGTGGACCCAAACACACTCTTTCTTTATTTTGTATCATACGGATTTCTAACCCTTTGCCAAATCAAATTGATGTAAAACTTAAGGGAAACCACTTATGTCGCATCTTTCCCTTTGTTTTATGGGTACTTTAGTAGCCATTCCCATATTAGAAGAATAATGTGGGTATAGGAGGTGTGCCAAGATTACTTCATACTCTTTGAAGTTTGGAGCATTTGAGGTTAAAGATTTACATCCCATTTGATGTTATAGATTTTTATGGGATAAATTTGTAATTGGTTTCTTCGATGGGTTTTATCACAAGGGAATGTGAGAACGTGTGTCTATCTAACATTTGGGTATATTATTACTTTGTTGGTCTATTTACTTAATATGTTTAGAATAGCCGTAAAGGATCTAATATCAGGGTCGAATTTTTAGCATGGTGGGGTGTCTTGTTTTGTTTTAGATGGCTAAGCATTGAGGACATATTATTTTTTCGAGACTTCAAGGTTGTGGTTGAATAGGAAAATATGAGGAATGCAATAAAGGACCCCTCATCTTACCAATTGGAAAAGCATAATTAAGGCGTTGATTAATGATTCAAATTGGATCTCTATCTCACACATCTATAGTAAAGGATCCAATACGAGGGGCGAACTTTTAGCATGGTGGGGTGTCCTGTTTTGTTCTAGATGACTAAGCATTGAGGACACATCATTTTTTCGAGACTCCAAGGTTGTGGCTGAATAGGAAAATATGAGGAATGCAATAAAAACGCCTGACCTTACCAACTGGAAAAGCATAATCAAGGCGTTGATTAATGATTCAAATTGGGTCTCTATCTCATACATCTACATGGAACAAAATAATGAAGTTGACTTTCTATCCAAAGAGAGATGCGGTGCAGATCCAGGGAAGATTAGTTATCGAGCTTTTGTTCATGGCCACCCTCATCGAACTGGAGAAATCACATTTTGATGGTACATTTGAACAAAGTCATTAGTGAAGATTTATTTATTTATTTATTTTTTCTTAGTATCATTCTGAGATAGATAGAAAGGTTTTTATTGGTAGACTTATCGTTTATTTTCCTACAACACAGAGTATATCTCTACATAGGCAAGGAACAAAATATTTTTGAATAATGAATCCATACAAGGGGAGTGTATTTGAGATAAGTGAGGAATGACCTGTTTTAGAGAGTTTTTAAACCCAATGTTTCAGACTTGTAAGTGAGTCCATCATCAGGGGAACACCATTTGTTTTATGAGAAGGTCAACAAACTTCTTAATGAAAACTATAGGATAGTAACTGATCACATATATAAGATGTAAAGTTGGAATGTCATAACAAGTTTATGATAGCAACAAGTAGAATTATGTGTAATATGTACTCTCTTTTTTATATATAAAAAAAGTGTTTTTTCTTTATGAAAAAAAATAGAAGAATAATGTATTGAAGGGTAATGTGCAATAGATGCAATTATCCATAAGGTGCAATTTGTCACAAACGATAACATAGTTGTGCAATAGCTCCAAGGTGCAATTTGTCATTAATGATAACATGGTTGGGAAATGTGATGGGTTTGATTTTTATAAATTTTCTATTTTTCATATTGATGATAGTATGTGATATGGATATTAGAATTGAACTCTTTTCTCTAGTTGTAGGGTAATGTATTTCACAAGAATATGAGGTTTTCTATAGGGTTTCACAACTTTTTCTATAATGATGTGAAGTTTTCAGTCCAGGAATCGAGCATGTTTTGTTTTGTTTTTGTTTTTTTTTTTTGTATAAGGCTAATTCTATGAAAAGAAACAAAAATAAAATTACAAAGAGGCCCCAGCCTCAACCGTTGTCACCGAAGTCCATCATGAGTATCTAAACTGCCCCATATTGGGGAAACCAGTTTGACATAGCAAAAAACCATATATATATCCTGAATCCAACACCAGAGGAAAACCATACATATGACCTGGACCCAACCTTTAAAGCAAAACCCAGAAGAAGTTTTGACACAGCACCACATGATACATCTGGAAATATTACAGACTCGCCTATCGTTTAGACAAACAACAAAAACAACAAGTAATTGGACTAGACTCGTCAGCAGCAGAAATCTGAGTTGGCGCGTGGGTGGCAACAGATGCCACATGGCTTCACTTGGGATCATCCTGGTCAGGTGTCTCCTTGACAATGGGGCAGGCATACCGACACCAAACTTTGTCCTCCTCCACCACGTCGCCTTCCACTATGCCACCTAGAGGCTCCCTCACAGGCAGGGTGCCGCTCGAACTTCTAGCTATCGCCATCGTAATAGAAGCTCCGATTGAGCTGCCACCTGGTTACTGAATGTCGCCAACGTGTTCTTCTTCTGCATGCAGTTCGCCACACCTAATTCCCCTGCCTTCTTCCTTCGGGAGATTCTCAGAACCACGACCAACTCCATGACTTCACTCCTCCTGAAGTTGCACTTTAGATTTTCTCACCTGAGCACTGTGCTGCTCATTTTCTTCTGAGAAAACAATGGTGATATTAGCAGTTATGATGGGCCTGTTCAAGCTGCTCTGAAACCTGAATTGAGTTGAGTGAGGGACTGAACTGGGATGCAAAGGAAAATTAGTTGTATGGAGCCGGAAATCTCTGTGCTTAGCCATTGAAGCGTGCACATGACCCCAACCACTGCGCGTTTGAGGATAGTGTCGGGGTCATGAATAAGATTAAGTTTTTTACGTATTAAGGAAAATATATATGAATAAGATTTAATGAGATTCAGGTATATGAATTAAATAAATAATAATGAGATTCACCATTAAAAATTGTTTATTCAAATAAATAATAATTAATAATAACATGATTATATAAGGGTAATGGTAAAATATATTAATATTGTAATAATAATTCACATTAATAGTGGAAATAAATATTATTATTTTAATTATTTATAACGTATAAATAAGAATTTAGTTAATGGGTAGATAAGAGAAATATTTCACTTTAATTATATATAATATATTATGGTAAATTAGATTTTATTTATTTAGATAATATTATTAGTTGGTATTATATAAGGGTAATGGTATGGTAATAAGGTTTACATTAATAGCAGAGATGTTTTAATATTATATATCATATTTGTGTTATATATAATATTATTTGATTCAATGGGAGATAATAGAATTATTTACCCATTTTTATCCCAATATAAGGGTATATATTGATTATTATTATTAATATATTCTTATGGTAAAAATATATTAAAAATAAATAAAATATATTAACAAATGGTATATTAGATTACTTCTTTATTTAGAAATAAATTTTGATTTTTACCATTCTAAATATTAAATTAAATAATGAATTTATTAAAAATATATTAATAATCATATTTATAGTAATAGACATATACATAATGATAATAATGAATAAATAGCTGTTAGAGGTCCCGTTAACCGTTAACTTGTCAATCTAGCTGTTGGAATGGCCTGCTGTCCCTATTTATTGCATCACTCAGATTGGATCTTCAACTTGTCCTGACGATGAACCACACTGGTTGGTTCGAAACGCGTCGACAAATGGTTTTTTATGTGATTTTGCCGAAATTATTCTCTTAACAAGATTATGGATCATAGAAGTCTAAATTCCTTAATGTTTTATTCTTCTCTTCGTTAATTCTGTGCCCAGAACTTGTAGAGTTGATTCCATTCCATGTCTTAATATGTGGTCCGTGCTAAGCCATTGCCTATACCCTTGAGTTATGGAAGGAAGCTAGAAAAGCTTGACTTTGTCAGATGTTTGCAATTCCTGCTCCAGAATTTGATGAGATAAGATTAAGTCCTTTAGTTTGGGTTATTATTGCTAGGAATCATCCCAGAACCTTGTTGTGTTGCCATCCTTGACTTCCTAGAAACTATGCTACTGAATTAAGAGCTTGTGTTGCTTGGCCGCATTCAAGACTAGAGAACCCAGGTTGACTTCTAATATGCAGATTAGTTCTTCTCTAGGTTGATTAGTGGCATATTTTGTTGTCCGGAGGGTTGCCCAGGGGGTGAATGGCACAGTAAGCCATTTCCACCAAATGCGAGCACCCATTACCATGTTGCTGTGATAAGGATCTCGCAGTCCAGTTCCAGCTGCAAGCTTCGGTAGGCAAACTATGTCCCATTTAACCAGAGCCCGTTTACGCTTTTGTCTTGAATTTCCCCACACGAAGGATCTTTGGATATGTTTGATTTCTTTGAGAACCCATTTGGGTTCAGCCAGGATCGAGAAGAGATACAATGACATGGATTGGAGAACTGCCTTAATTAAGACTAGACAACTGGCAATATTGAGTGCCCTATGAGTCCAGGAGGATAGACGTACCTCCAGTTTTTCTAAGAGCATCCTCCAAGATGTGTGTTTCAAAGCCAAGTCAGTCGTAGGAGCACCAAGACATTTGGAAGGGAGAGCAGCAATTGTGAATCCAAGTATGCGAGAGATGGAAGCTTGGCTGACAACAAGGGTGTGAAAAAAGAAAATTTGAGATTTGGCTTTGTTTATTCTCTCCTCAGAGGAATCCGAAAAATCCTACAATAGAGATTTGAATTAACGTGCTTCCTGAATTGAAGGATGACCAAAAATCATGTTGTCGTCCACGAATTGTTGGTGGGTGAAGGCAAGAGTGTTAGGAAAGGACAGGCCTCTGAGATGCTAGGATAACAGAGCACTTTTAATGCTTTGGCCAAGACCTTATGCCATAATAACGAAGAGGAAAGGGGAGAGAGGGTCTCCCTGTCTAATTCCCCGGGAAGGCTAGAACGGAGAGGAGGGGATGCCATTGATCAAAATAGAGAAGAAGGAGGAAGAAATGAGACTCATTACCCATCTTATCCAGGGGAGAGAGAAACCAAAGGCAATTAGAGTCTTTTGAATATACACCTAGCTTAAGCTATCAAAGGATTTTGAGAGGTTGATATTAAGGAGAATACCTGATTTTTTGGAGTGCTTCAAGGAGTGGATGATTTCGTGAGTAAGGATGATGCCATCCATAATCTGCCTGCCTTCCACATATCCTGACTGCTCAAGCGAAATGAGAAGGGGTAGCAACGATTTGAGCCTTGAAGCAATGATTTTGGAGACAATCTTGTAGATGATGTTGCACAGGGAAATAGGCCGATATTTGTCAGGGGTACTAGATTGAGCTTCCTTGGGAATAAAGGCTATGAATGTGGCATTCATAGTTGGAAGCATCCACTTCAAAGTTCTCAATTCCTCAACTACCTGCCAGACTTCCATTTTTATTAGTTCCTAGAAATTGTGGAAAAAGTTGGAGGTAAAACCATCAGGGCCAGGTGCCTTCCTCTCTTTCAGTTGATGTACTGCATTTTCCACCTCTTGTAAGTCAATCGAACTGAGTAGGAGTTGGTTATGCTCCTCTGTGATGACTTTGGGAATGTTCTTTGTAATTTTTTCTATGGCTTGTGATCTGTCAACCTGTGGTTCTTAATGATCCTGCTTGAAGTAGTTGAGAAGTTCAAGTTCGATTTCTTCATGTTTTTCCACTTTTACCCCTTGCTCATTTTGGATGTGAGTAATATTGTTATTCATTCTTCATTGAATAGTAGTTTGGTGAAATTTTTTTGTGTTTTTTCTCCTTCCTTTTGCCATCTAATTCTTGACTTTTGCCTCCAGAGCGTTTCTTCCTATTTGGCCCTCTCTAATATTTGAGATTCAAGAGACTTTTCCTGTTCTGAAAATTCCTCTGATCTGCCTTCTATGATGATCCTTTGCTGCAACTGTTTCATGTCTTGATCGAGAGCAATTTGAGCCTAGAAAATGTTACCAAACGAAGCGTGGTTCCATTGTTTTATTTTACTCTTGAGGTGTTTTAGCTTCTGCTGAAATTGGAACATTTTTGTACGATTTGGTGGAGAGAAGTTATTCCATTTCCAATTTATTAGGTTGATGAAATCTAGATGTGTCATCCAAAAAGCCTCGTAGCGAAAAGGCCTACGGGTGGCATTGCCTGGTAATGACCATTGGAGAGAAATTGGCTAGTGGTCTGAACCTGAGAGCGGCAGTATTGAGGCTGAGAGGTCGCCTCCTAGATGGATTGCGTTGTCTGAGAGTAAGAATCTGTCTAGACAAGAAGGAATCTGATGCAAGCTTGCTCTTTTATTATTCCATGTGTAAAGTCCATTTTTAAATGGCATATCAATGAGCCAATTATTTTGAATGAAATCTTTTAGATTATTACTTTCCTTATCTAGTATGTTCCTTCCTTCTCGTTTTTCTTCCAGCTTGGTTACCATATTGAAGTCGCCCCCAGTGATCCAAAGCGGATGAGATCTTTCAACATTGATTGAAGATAGGGAATTCAAAATTTCTACCTTGTACATAGCCTCTTGGGGAAAATATACATTGGTTAAATGACCATGTATACTGGTCCCTGTGATGTGGAAAGTAGTTGGAATGAAATTCTTGTTTGCATGTATGTTATTGAGCGCAATGGTATGTGCATCCCAAATGATTGCCAGGTCGCTTGAGGCACCAGAGGCATCCACCATGGTTGCGAGACTACCTGGCCAGACTTTTGCAGCAATTCGATCGAGAGAGGTAGAGTTGCATTTGGTTTCTTGCAAAAAGAGGATTTGAGGCTTCTCTTGTTGTATCGTGTTTTTAATCAGTCTGCATTTCTCGGGGCCATTGAGCCCCTTGATATTCCATGAGATTAGCTTCATGATGGAAAGTTGGAAAGAGAGTTGTAATACTTTGTAAGCTTGGATTATCTTCCTGACTCCACCAGCATTTCCCCAATGCAGATGGTTCATTGGAAATCCATTTTCCTTCCTCTCTTTTTGTTGTCTTTGGTGACATTTTTCCCATCCCAAGGACCTCTAGTCTAAATGCCTAGGGATTTTTGCAGTTGTGCCCTTGAGAGAATCACTTCCAAATTCTCCAGCTGTCTCTCTAGAATTTTGTCATAATTTTTTACTTTTCATGCCTGCTCTAGGGCAAGAATATCCAGATCCCCAATATCGATGTGTTCTAGTTCCTCTTCCATGTGATGAGTATCACTTATTCCTTCTGTTGTTTCTGTTGCCATTTTAGAAGAAGGTTGCGTGTTATCTACCTCCATTCCTTGAGAGTACCAAGCCGAGACTTTACGCAGAGATGAGTAGGGCAAATCTGTGGGTAGGGAATCCTTTTGGGATTTCTTAGAGTCAGAATGGGCAGATTGTTTTTCCAACTTGGGTTCCTCCTACTAGGGGCTAGGGTTTTCAGGTTTATGGACATCCTGTCGAGCGAGCGTTTCAAAAATATTGCTCGTAGAGGGCTTGGATGAACTGGGTTGAGGCATCTTAGGATTTGAAGCAGGTTTCTTGTGGTTTTTCCTCTGATTGGTGACTTTAGTGAAGCCATCCAAATCAGGCTCCTAAGGGATTCGAGGGTTTCTGATTTAGAGGGCAGTCTTGAAACAAATGGCCTAGGGCATGGCATCTATTGCATCTAAACGGAACATGTTCATAATCTATTAACTGAACCCATTTAACATTGTCATGATAGAGACTTACCGCATCCGGAAATGCCTTGCTAAGATGCATATAGACGTAGGTTCGGGCATAGGACGTGTATCTTTGAAGTCTTGTCTCCTCTGCGATTTTGATAAACACTAGATCATTTCCAATGGTTTGTAAAGACACTTCGTCCAAGTATTCCATAGGGAGTGAATAGAGACGGATCCAGACTGGTGCCCAACTGAGATATTCTTTGTCCAGATCAAATCGATCAATCCAGCACCTCAGATATAGGCCAACTACATTGAAGAAATAGGGCCCTCCATATATTACTCTGTTTTGGTCCTCTAAGTAGTTAAAGATGGTTGTGAAGAACCCTTTAGGCTCTAGCTATAGGGTTATGTGTCCTTTCGGCTTCCATTTAGCTGTTATCTAGCCATGCAACGCTTTCTCTGTTGGCCACAATCTTATGAATTTTCCTATCAGGGAATGATCTCTCATGTACTGGATCTTAGCATTGATCTGATGACTTGGGAGCTCTATCTTCGGGCGTTCTGTAGCAACCAGTTTACAGGTGGTTGAAGTGACTTGGGGATGCTCTCTGTCATCCTTTTTATCATTTTGTGGATCCATTTCCTCTCTGGCTCCTTTTTGTTCAGCGTGTCTAGTACCTTCCTCATGCATTTGAGGACCTTCATTTGCATTGGGGGGAGGCGCGGCATCCTCCCCCTGGGGGGGATTCATGATGCTTGCGATGCTCCTTGTCATTTATGGACTATCGTATTACTGGCGGTAACGACAGTAGTGCAGAGATCTGTACAAGTTTGCTATCACAGGTTCTTCAGAAACCCTAGATCGCCATTCCACCAGATTAGAAACCCCGGTCATGATCGCCTTCCATGTACACATAACATGTTACATCAATAACATGTATATATTAGTCATTTGGGTTTAAATTTGATGATTAAAATGCTTATAAAAAGGTATTTTTTATTAAATATTGTTAAATTATTTATCAGATTGTCTTACAAAATGAGTAATTAAGCAGTTGGGATGTATTTATGATGGTTAATTTTTTTTATAAAATGGCATTAACTTTCACATGTAGCATGGGCATGTGCTAGAGCCCAGATGTCATTCCTAAATCCCAAGTACTATCTATGTGTAACTTGTTACCTAATAGCTATTTTAGGTAGCTTATAGGTCATAATAGCCTTAAGCCAAGTGGCGTAGAAGTGAGTGTTAATGAAGTGTTGACTCCTTTTGTGTAAAGCCACCCACCACCCTTTGCTTTGGAGTGTATATCCATTATCAAAGTTAGTAACTCCATTTTGGATTCATTTTCATCATACAATAAGTGTTCTCATATCCTTTTAAAGGCTCCTTAATGAAGAAAATCAATGTATTTTCCTCCCTATCTTTTCATTGGTTCAATGTGCATATTGGAGATGGCCTATGCTTTGGAGTATTTATTGCTATTTCAAAACTACTTGCAGAACCCATTCCTCCCTAGCTTGACAAGCTTCACTATCAAAATGATTCATGGAATTTTTTAAAACAAGCTCACTAAATTGCTAACACAAAATTGGGAATCGACTCAAAGCTTGTGAAATCAAAATCTCAGTGGAACCGAGTCCTACAACCTAATTCTTATGAATGGCTTGCTAAAACCCATCTATTAATAACTATCTAAAGATTGATGGGAGTTATAAGAGAGGGAAATTAAGAAACCACATGTGAAATGTGAAGTTAGGTTACACTTTTTGCCCTTTTTTGAGAAAAAAATATTATTTTTAGAAGTTCTTCAACTTTCGACAAGCCAAAGAAATTTTTTTGTTTAGAATTTCATTTTACAATAGAAAGAAAACTTGCCAGAAATTTTATGAGCTTTCTATTACTTATTTTTTGATAGTTTTTTATTCACATTTGATATGTCAACTTAGCAATTGTTTGACTGTGTGTTCTTTTAAAACCAAGGGATTCATTACACCATGTTTTTTAGCACTAGCGAATTCTTTGTTAACTTGGCATTTTTGAAAGAAAAAATGTGTTGCAATAATCTAGACAAAATCTACTTCGATATCATTATATTTACGAAACCAACTGATGCACATCATAATTACTAGAATTTTTTTGATTGAACTAATATGAAAAACCTGCAGATTTTGAAGATGTTTAGCTGAGCATCCAATTTCTCAACATATTAGTTATAAACTAAAAAACTAAAAACTACCATTAGAGAAGACAAACCAATGTAATGAACCATAAATTTTTCATATTTTTTTATAGTATGTTTTGTAAGATACAATTTTTTTATTTCACTAAATCATAATGACTTTTAGAAATTTTTTTGCACACATTTTTTTAGAAAATTAATTAAAATTAGCAAATTCCTATGAAATTCCATAAAATTAAATCTATTGAAAGTATTCAATTCTACAAATGTTGTTATTATTTTCGACAGTAAATTCACCAAATTTGGTGGAGTTTAAGCATTCCGAAATTAGAAAAACGTGACCAACGCTGAGTTGTTGCAAAGTTGCAAGTTAAAATAGTTCGACTGAACTAAAAGCACATTCGGCCGAACTTGTGTTTGTCGTCGACGCTTGTTAAAATAAATGGAAAAATACTTCAGCAAAATTACTTTAAAAGTTCGGCCAAATTATTTTTAAAAGTTCAACTAAAAATATGTCGATATTTTCCATCGACGACAAAATTAAAACAATATGACGCTCCAAAAAAATGTTTCGCCTTAACAATATAAATAAATAGAACAGAAACATTATTTCCACAATCCTATTAAAAATAACATAATTACACTCTCTAAAATCACCAAACAATATGAGAAAAAGAGATCTTAAAAGGGGATTTTATGTCTACTAAAATACCCTTGCATGAAAACTACCCAATACTCAAATATTGTTAAGGCTTCCATTTCAAAGTTGCTAGGAGAACTTTAAAAGTTTGGCCAAATTATTTTTAAAAGTTCGACTAAAAATATGTCGATATTTTCCATCGGCGACAAAATTGAGATAATACAATGCTCCAAAAGAAATGCTTCACCCGAACAATATAAATAAATAGAACTGAAACATTATTTTCACAATCCTATTAAAAATAACAAAATTCCACTCTAAAAATCACCAAACAATATGAGAAAAAGAGATCTTAAAAGGGGATTTTGTGTCTACTAAAATACCCTTGCATGAAAACTACCCAATACTCAAATATTGTTAAGGCTTCCATTTCAAAGTTGCTAGGAGAAAGGAAGAATAAAGTGGTGATCACTTTTTTCCCTAGCAAAATTGTTGAGAGCGTATGAGATGAGGTACAATGGAAGGTAAAATTTTAGGCGAGTATTGGGAAATTACACATTGGGGAGTAAGAAGAGTGCATACATCCAAGTTCTAGTTTTATTGCATTTTCTTTTTAAACTTAAGGGATTTTGTTTGTTTGAAAATATAAATCCATTTCTCGTTGCTTCTACTTCTATTTTGATTTTGATTTATTATAATATATTTATTGTTTGCACTTATTTTGTGATAGATACATTATCTTCAATATCAGTGTAAAATTTGCGTGTTTTATTACTGATATTTGAAGTGATTTACAATTATCAAAATTTTCTAATTAGTCTCTACTGTTTTGGAGATAATTTTTTTTATTTTGTAGTCAAAACAGTTTGATTATTAATTGGAGAAAAAGAATTTTAAATTTTTCTATACCCAGAGGAAAAATGTATTAAAATGTATTAAAATTAAATATCATGTTAAATTAAAAAATGTTTTATTTTTAATTTACAATTAGTTAAAATATTGGAACTTATTTATTTATTTTATATTTTTTTTTGCAAAGAAAAAATCAAACATTTTATTAACTGAAATAAAAAGTTACATAGTATATGCATAAAGCATTCATTTTTGTTGTATGATTTGCATATCATAGAGCTTATAGGATTTAAAATATACTATCATGTCAAAGAAACATGAAATGTGTTGTTCCTGAAATCAGGCAAACGATAAGAAAAGAGAAAAAAAATGATCCGGCTGGCCTATGCTTTCCTTCCCTTCTTCTTCTCCACTCTTCGCCGACCACCGGTGTTGGGAGTGGTATTAAAAATGGCAAGCTGGTTTTCCATTGTATTCATTAGTTGTTCTTTGTCAGATTCCGATCCTTCGAAGCCATGAGTTTGTTTGATGCCACTTACTTCCAGCTGAGGTTCTTGTTGCTGTTCCAAATTATTATGCCCCAAGCTTGTCTCCTGGGTCTTTTAATCCTATATGTTTTCTTGTCCCATTTGCTCACCTGTAGGTTCTGTCTTAAATTCCTCTTCTTCTAGTGGTTCAATATGTTGCCAACCTTTGGGTTTTTTCTGTTGTTTCTTATTTCCTTTAAGCTCCTTCCTAGCCAGTGGATAGGCATAGCAGAGGTGCCCTATTTGGAAGCATCCGCGACATCTGAATGTTTTGTTCTCATAATCAAGTGGTTGTGTCCACATTGAATTATTAAAATTCAATGTGATGTGATCTGGTAGTCCTTGACTCAAGTCCACTTCTACGCATATTCTGGAAAATGTGAATATTCCCCGAGAAGTCCTATCTTCATCTAATTTTAGGAACTTCCCCAAGGAGTTCCCAATGGCTATTAAAACTTTGTGATGCCAAAAATGTAGTGGGAGGTTATGTAGCCTTACCCTAACTGGCATTTGAGACTACCATGGTATTGGCATCGAAATCTGGGAACCAGGGGGTGATGAAGAGGTCAGCATTGCCCCAAAACCAAGGCCCCTGATTGATAATGTTATCTCATTCTCGCTTTGTGTTGAATCTGACTATGAAAAGTCCTTTTGGGCATAGTTAGATGTCACAGTTGGGTGACCATGTGGAGAAGATTCATTGATGCAGTGCATCAGACTTTGGCCAGAAACCATTAAATCTACAGATAACATAATTCTAGACTAAAAACGTGTATAGATCAGTGACCTCTGGCATAAATATTGTAAGCATTGGAGATTTCGGCTTCTGTTCCACAATGTAGGGGCCTGGTAATTCTGATGTTGGTGCTTGTTTGTTTTGCATGTGTTCCTTTCCTTGGAAAGAACTTGAAGTTTTAGAGCTGGCTCCTTTGCATCCGCCTCGCAGTCTTAGATTTAGAATGATAGTTGAATCTTTGATGATGCCATAGTCATGAAGTGTATGATTGTTCTGCAGACTATGTTTAGTATATATCAGATTTTGGTATTTTGTTGGGGTTCCAAGTTGTTTCTGGATTTCCTTTTTTAAATCTTGGATAACCATCCCCTTGTTGAGATGCATGCAGTAATGTCTACCCCCTATCGATTTGATGAAGATCTATATCAGATCTTCCTCCTTACATAGCGAAACAACCTTGTTAAGGCCTCGATCTATTGGATCAAACATTTTCTCTGTAAGCCCAAGTGCACCCCAAGGTTTTGGGATCTGACTTCGTCATGATATCTACAGATCTGGCTTGTAGAGCTCCTTTTTCAGAGGCCCAACCATGCTACCGAGAGTACCAGCTATCAGAAAGAAAGCTCGGACCTCCAAGGCCATGGCAGTTTTGTGTGGATTTGCCTCAGCAATGATTCTTGCCTTCCGCTCCATGACATGAGCCCACTCCAAACCAAAAGAAGATGAGAATGCAACAAGCCGTGCATCCTATGACCAATCGCATGCACCCCCTTCCGGCCAAGCAACCTCTCTCTTATCTTTACGCTTGTGGATGGCTAGTTGATAAGAACCAGGGTCTAGCCATATGGTAGATCCATGTATCGCACAATAAAAATCACCCCGTTTCAAGAGGAGAGAGCATACCCTTGACCTAAGTGCGGATCTATCTTCCACATCGTATTCATTCTTTGGTTCGAGTCAGAGCCAAACTATTGAAAAAAAGTCAGATTCAACTAACCCATCTATCGGTTTCCTATGGGGGCTTCGTGCTATTCCATTACAGCCCATTTCTCTGGTTTGCAGTGCTGCGGCGGCGCCGATCTCTTTTTCAGAAACCCTAGCCATCATGAGACTTATCCCGATTTGCTATTCTTCAAGATATTGCTAAGTGTTATGCAGATTAATTTTTCATTTATTTTATAATTTTTATTTTTGACGAAATATGTATTAAATTAAAAATTTAATAAATTATAAATATTTTATCGTAGATTAAAAGGATTATATAATTAA
>APFE031585008.1:86060-177303 GCA_000404065.3 Pinus taeda | reverse complement strand
AGTCATGGTAAAATCTTTCACACCATTATTTCAAAATGTTGTAAATTTACCATGGAAAAAAAAAGTGTTATTCCAGCATCAACACTTTTCGTTTTGAGAGTGTTTTTGCACAACTTTTGCACATAAAACTTCAGTTTTATTAACATTTTTTAAAAATGTTGAAAATTGACCCTAAAAAAATGTCATCATTCCAATATCAACACTTTTTATTTTCAGGGTGTTTTTTTCAAAATTTTTGCACAAAAAATTCATTTTCACTACCATTTTTAAAACATGTTCAAAATTGACACTAAAAAAAAACCATTGTTCTAGTATACACACTTTTCATTTTTAGCATTGTTTTTCATGGTTTTTCAGGGATTTTTTGCCAGAGTTCCGTTTTGAGTTTATGGTTCCTGTTTCAAAGTTTACATTGTTACAAGAGGTAGTAAAGTAGAGAGTCAAGAACTTGCAAAATTAGAGGAGAGTCCACCAAAAATGGGGACAAAAACCAGTTGTTGCCTCATTCAAGGGGAGACCAACAACGAGAGATAAAATGGTATCCTTGTTGAGTTGTAGAGCCTGTGCTAACAAGAAAATTAAATTGAGCATGAAAGTAAAGGTAAACATAACTATAGCCCAACTCCATTTATTTCAATGTTTTCCACCTACATCGGGGTAATAATATCTTGGGTTGTTATTTCTTGGCATTCCTTATTTAATGAGGAAGAGGGAGAGGAACACTGAGAAGAATGGATGAACATAGAAGGTGTGAAATTAGATACCCATGTCGAATGTCACACCTTGTAAATGATCTGAGCATCCAACAATTTTCTCAATTTCTTTTGCATGAGGGGCTCAATTGTTGGAAGAAATTTCCTTAATTTCTACTAAAAAGGATTGGCCCCTTCCTTAATTTGTATCATGTGCTGGATTATTCGGGTGTCATATGTCTTCAGATCATTGTATGTCCAAGTGAAGACATCATAGTATTGCTTCAATAGGTAGATGAAATCTTGTTGTTCTTGTGATGTACAACAAGTACCTAGATTCACGTGCTTTTGACCTTTTTCTATCCCCAAGTTGATCTACTCATGTGACAACATATAACAATAGGTTTTTGTATTCACAGGTCCCCAGTAATAGTTTTGCAGGTCATACAAATTTTCAAGTGATACCACATCCTTGCGGATGAAGTTGCCATTGCTTGTACTGGTTGTGTCCTACAGAGTTTGATCATGATTGTTCTCATTAATTGTTGCATCTTTGAATACATCAGTGTTGGCCATAAAGTACAATATCTACTGGCCATCATAAAAAACTAATAAATTAGTTACGTTGTTTAGGACAGATGGTTTATACAAAATTTCAATAGTAAATGTGTCCCTTAATGGTAGCATGCTAGCAGCTGCGTTTGCCAAGGCATTTGTAGCTGCATTACACATTCTTGGTATTGAAATGATATTGAAATCTTGGAAATGAGAAATAAGTCACCATACCTCTTGTTGGTACTCTTAAAATGAGGTGACACACAGTGTATAATGTTAATTACCTAGTGCACCACAATTTCAGAGTCACCTACCACTTTCAGGACAACAACATTGAGGTCAATGGATTTTTGTAAGCCCAAAATGAGTGCTTCATACTCTGTGGTGTTGTTCGTGGACTCAAATTCCAAGCGACTAGAGATTAAGTGTTTCTCTGTAGTTGGTATATGAAAACACAAGCATCTCAAGAGCCCAGGACATTGGTGAGGGGCACAAAATGTCACCATAAGCTCATTGGTGATGGTCAAAAGAGAAATTTTCACCAAAAACTGAACGTCACCAAAAGTGGCGCCACCAAAAGTATAGGTGTTGTAGTGACATACAAAGTCTGTCACTAATAATGATTTATAATGACGGATAGCAACCATCACCATTTCATATGAGCAATGGTGATGGACCATAGCCTCCGTCACTAAAAACTGAACATCACCAAAAGTGGCATCGCCAAAAGTATAGGTGTTACAGTGACATGCAAAGTCCATCACCAATAATGATTTAAAATGACGAATAGTGACTGTCACCATTTCATATGAGCAGTGGTGATAAACCATAGCCTCCTTCACCAAAAACTGAACGTCACCAAAAGTATAGGAGTTGTAGTGACATTCAAAGTTCATCACCAATAATGATTTATAATGACAGATAGTGACCGTCACCACTGCATATGAGAAATGGTGACGAACCATAGCCTCCGACACCAAAAACTGAACATTACCAAAGGTGTTATAGTGACAGTCAAGGTTTGTTATGAATATTGTTTATAATGACAGGTAGTGTCCATCACCATTTCATATAAAAAACAATGATTTATTGTGATGGATCTTTAATGGCTATCACTATCAGTGGATATATATGGTGACGTTCGTTGACCATCACCAAAAGCCGCATTGCCAGAAATACAGGTGTTGTGGTGACATTCAAGGTCTGTCATGAATAATGACTATAATGACGGACAACAACCGTCACCATTTCATATCAACAACAACGATTTATGGTCATGAACCTTTGAGGGTCATCACTATTGATACGTATATATGGTGGTGTTCGTTGCCCATCACCATTTCATATTTTTGGTGAGGGTCGAAAAATGTCACAAAAGCTCATTGGTGATGGTCAAAAGTGCCTTCATCACCAAAAATTGATCGTTTCCATTCCATATGGATGTCAGGGTGCGATGGAATTGAACCACCAACCTCCTACTTTACAAGCAGGTGCTCTTCCATTGAGCTAGCACCTTTTAAAGAATTATACTTTTAAAAATTAGACCTTGAAACTTCATAAATTGTAAATTATACAATTTTCAATAAATTAAATTCTTGGTAATATTTTACTGAACAAGAAAAGCAACATCAAAGTTGTAGGTCCCTACCTAATGGTTATTGAAGGTATGAAAAGTGGGTGCGTTATAGACATATTTGGGCACTGCAACCCCAATATATATGTCCATAAACCAAGGGCTTCTAAGTCCCTAAAAGTGTTGTTTCATACCCTAAAGGAACAACGTCAGCTAATTACATCATCTCTCAGAAGTTCTCCACGAAAAACTGCTCAAAATTGGTCAAAACTGGACCATCTCACCTGCTCCATGGTCAAAGTGTGATGCTTCCCACCTAATGCACACGGGGGGTGCGACACATACTGAAAAGCCCTTCTATGGGGTGTGATGGGTGAGAATAGACAAATGGCAGAGACAATTTGAAAGGTGGATGATCATGGAATCTTCTAGAAACTTCTCCTGTGACACTTGCCTCTCTGAATTTGCCCAGGGATGAGTAAGAGATCATGAAATCTCCAAGTGGAATTGAGAACTATCAGAGAAATGACACTAATCAAAAACTCAAAAGCTGACTCACCCACCTGCAAACATCATATGGATCCCTCATCCTAGAGATCCAAAGGCTGAAATTTTGCATCTTGTAAGGAAGTGTTGTTGGTTTCTTTGTGGAACCTAATAGTATTGGGTGATCTAGCTTTTCATGAGGTGAAGAAGGGCTTTCATTCTAGGAGGATGGCATTGGGTTAGATCAATGGGTTGTAATCCTCTCTTCTACTACTTCTATCAATAAAGCTATATGAGTTTTCCTCTATATTCTTGTATTTCTGAGTCGATATATGCATTTATATGGTCAATATATATCTGATCCTATATTGTTTATGATTGTAGATCTCTATGCTTTGATTGTATTATGTTGCTTTGACTCTACAGGTGTTCTTTGAAGTGGGGCAAGTGAGGAAGGAGCAGCAAAGATCTGTCAAAGGGGAGAGGAAACAAGAAGGAGCCAAGCGGAAGACTGAGGTTGGTACTCTCTACTTCTCTCTCATCTACTTCTCATAAAGGAAAATGCAAGTAACTTTAGTTTGTTTGTTTCTAAGATAACTACCCGTCTTAGTGGGACTAGAAGCTCTGAATGGACACTAATTTTCCTAATAACAAAATGACGACTCCGCTGGGGATCGAATAGCTTGTTTGCTTGTTCCTAGTTTTTTTACTTTATAAACTATAGACGGAGCCTAAAGTTATGCCAGCTAGCCTTCAAATTTCTTTTTCTATGTAACTGGAAAGTAGATAAATGTTGCTTTAGTCAATCTCCAGGTTAGTTTATGAATTAAACATCTGACTTGCAAACATCCTAAGTGCCCTGCTGGTGGCTCAAGTAATCTCATTAGATCAGCCCCTATGTTTTGTATTTACTAACTATCATTAGCTCAACCCAAATCCCTGAACTAAGCTACAAATTGTGACCAAAAACCAAGTTAAAGTCTCATCCCTGGACCATCGCACTATCTCCTTTTGACAGTCTAGATGCATCGCAACTCCCATGTGCTGTAGGTGAGATGTATCCCCGTTTCCCTATGTTATAGGTGCGATGATCAGATAAGACTGTTTCTGCCTCCAGATTTTGGTTTTTCTTCATTCTCTTCAGCTTTATTCAGGAGTTTTGTTGTCTGTGATCAATATACCACTATTGAAACTCCCTTCCTTTGCATTATTTAGCCTCCATTGTACAAATAATTGTGAATGTTTTTATGTATTTTTCACCATTTATAGTTCTCCTTTACAAACAGTAGCTTAATTGAATTGTCGTCTTTTGATTTGAAAGTGTCGCAAGTGTCATTTTCAGTCAAAGAAAAGAATCCTCCTCTTTTTGATAGTAAATTACACTATTACTCTTGTATTTGATTTGAATTAATAGTATTGCAAGTGTCGAAAGCAGTTTTCAATTCAAAATCGCAAAGTGTCGTCCTTGTCTTCCTTTTGTCTTTTGAAAAGAAAATTGTTAGTACTATCATTTTGAAAAGATAATTCAGATTTGTAATCAGCATTCTTTTTATCATTCACACATTAAGAAAGCAAAAAACAAATACATGCATGTGCATTTACATTTAGACTGCTTGTGGAGATTGATTTAGGACAGTGCATCTTAGTGTGTTCTCTTTGCTCTATGTTGAAATAATTTCACTTCTCTTTCCTTAATAGCTAGGATTTTCATTGCAGAAAGAAGAATAAACGACTGTTTATCATCTTAGATTACATGTTTAGGAGTTGTATATCTACATCATGCAGTGAACCTTAAAGGCAAACTTCTTAAGAAATATCAACTATAAAATAAATTTTCATGAACATAAAAACGCTTTGGAACCTAATGCACAACATTTAGAAGTCTAGGCTAGAGACGTATTCCAGCGTCGTAAAGTCAGGTAACTATCGCTTTCATCATAGGTTGGGTGATTCCTCCTCTTTGAGACAACAAGTGCTAGTATGGACTTGTGCTCCCACGTATCGTCGAGTATATATTGAGAGACCACAATAGGCTACATCCTTTATCCTTAGGAAGCCGTGTCTACTGCCCTATCGATTGCAATGCACTGAACATAGCATTCGGAAAGATTGATTGTCGTACCATAAAAAGTATTCTATAGTTTTGCGATTGGTTTAGTAATCCCTCTATCTAGATTTCCAAAGTAATCACTTTTGTTCCTTTTTAGACTCCTTAAAAGACAAGGTCCATCTGAGCACTTGTCACTTCAGGCTCATTAAAAATCGAAGGCAACTAGAGTCATCTTTAGCTTTTTCTCGACTCTTAAAAATTGAAAAAGAAAGTTGTGTCAAAGTGTCATAAAATTTATTTAATCGGAATAACATCCCTGTTCCCTCGTTGATCTTAGGTTGAGAAAATGGAGTCCACCAACCAAGGATTTCCCCTTAGGGGAAATCCTAGTCCCTTCCCCTCCTGGGGAGATGTTGGTGCACCTCATATGGCCACATTGTTCCTTCCAGGACTGACAATTGGCCTGCCAGTATGGCTTTTCTTAACCATTGTCATTCAAAGCACCGTGATTCCTGAGCAATAAAATCAGTAATCGGATGATACTAGAGTTACCCCCCAACCTTCTACTTCATTTGGTTCTCCCTCTCCTTCTTCCTCTTCACTTGGTGAAGCTAAAAACCAAGTAACTAAGAGGAAGAAGAAAGGGAAGGAGAAGAAGAAGAAGAAGCCAATGGCGAAAGGGGGCAACCAAGCATCGTCTAGCGAAAATCCACACATTGCACTGTTCAAACTTAAATCTCCATGTGTCATTTGCAAAGGGGACCACTATCATCGAGATTGTCCTTGCATCCCCCAGATCTTAAGGGACTAGTCTCCCCGCTTGCACAATCCAGTGTCCTCAACCTCTGACGATCATGTTGAAAGTACCCCATCAACTAGTGAAAATGAAGTCACTATACAAAGAGGAAGATCTAAAATTCCTTGTAGACTATGTGAAGGCGATCATGCCATCCACCATTTTCCCTTCCTAGACAAAGCTAAAAGAGTCTTGGATAACTGTCCTACTTCACCGCTACAGCTTTCTCCTAGATACAAGAAACTCTTGCCGAGTCCATCACTAGTTGAAAATTTGACTGACACACCTTTATGGTTGGTCGAAGCATCTATCATTGAAGATAAACCCTATGAGTCCACACTAGACCAAAGTCAACAGGTCGAGATTGTAGTTGACCCAGTCTTGTCTTTAGAAGGTCTACCTTCAAATGATATAGTCACCAAAGAGAATGAGAACGACACTGTTCAAATTCTTTTCGTAAACACAAAATCTGATGAACATGGGGGAAATCTACCCGTTCCTTTACCACAGGAAGGAAGTTCGTCAGAGATGTATCCAACCATTTATTTGGTCCCACCTCCAAGCAACCTAGTCATTTCCTTCGACTTGAATCTACTAGGCAGACCCCATCTACCATCTAATGTACCATTCCAAATCATAGTACAAGCTTACAAAATGGTCATGGTCGGTACTATCATAGATGAAGGGGCTTTTGTGAGTATCCTTTCTTCAACTTCCTGGAAAGCACTTGGTTAACCATCATTTCTACCTGAGATGCGAAATCTAGCAAGCTTCAACAAAGGAACCAGTTAGCCGTTAGGGATCCTTCTGAATTTTCCTATAACTTTGAGAAGGAAAACCGTTTATCTGAATGTAATGGTAGTCCAAGGACCTTAGATTACAATCCACTCCTTGGGCGTGACTACATTTATAGCATGGGAGCTATTGTTTCCTCACTCTTTCGAGTGATTTGTTTTCCACATGAAGGCAGAGTGCTCCAGCTCATAGACCAGCTTTCATTCCCTGGTTCACACATAGCTAATAGTCAAGTGCCATCCCTAACTAGTCTTTTTATGCAAGGAATGTCTCATCAATATCCTGTCCGTCCACTTGATGAGCGTGAGTGATTCAGTGATTGTGACTAAAACCTAGGGGGCATGCACCCTGGTCTGCTTCAGCAGGGAAACTTTAGGTATAGGGTAGGTTTCCATGGAGGATATATGACTAGTCTGACACACCCATCCATTTAGGAAAATGGGATTAGACTAGAATAAGATTCCCTTGTCAAAGTTATGTGATTGGAGGCGTCTGCGCCATTCACCTTTGTCTATTTCGATGGACAAGGCCAAAAAAGTGTTTATGTCTGCTGCGTAGGTGGAACCATCTTGTGGATGCAAGAACTTCTATATGGTAACCTAGAAACTCTACTTCCCTATACCTGGGGGCATGCAAACCTTTTTGCATGCAAGTGAAAGCGACCATTTATTTTCTTAGTTTGTAGGTTCTTAACCCTTTAAACTCGTAGGATTGGTCATTCCTAGCTTGCATATTGAAAGGATTCGGAGCAAAGTTTCGAATGGGGCAAGCTCCCTAAAAAATGAACCTGTCGATGAGACATCCTTATTATACGACTGGCACAAGAAATTTTACGCGGAGTTCAATCTCATTAAAAAATAAACCTAGCAATGAGCATATGTTCCACCAGAGTTTAAGCTCATTAAAAAATGAACCCACCTTCGGTAAATAACCAGTGTGATTTCCTAATTATCAGCTTTTGAGCCTTGATCATGTACTTACCATCACCTCCACTCTTTTTTAGTCGATCATACGCCTCCATTTGATTGTTTATCCCTTTTGAGGAACAGCTGCGATGAGTGATCCTATTAGCCATCTTCTTTACACTGCCGTGATTGAAAAGTTCCAAACCTTACTTGGAACCAGCTGTTATCCAAAATCATCACTCGTTCCTCAAAAGACGAGTCTTCTTTAGGCTCTTTTCATCTGACTCGTAAAATATGAAAAGATTGTCGAGAAATTGGCCTCTCCAGCTCATTAAGGTAATTGGAAGTGCCATCCCTCCTCTATATTTTAATCTTTTTGGACTTGAGGGATCATTGCATAAATAGGTCGAGCACTTATCTTGTTCGACTCGTCAAAGCTATCGAAAAGTCATCCCTTTCGTATTATTTTATACTTTTTCGAACTTAAGGGATTATATTACAAAAAAGGATTATTGGAGTTTCCTTTCTACCTCTTTTCAGACTCTCTAAAATTGAAAAGGACCGAGTTTTATTTGTCGTTAAACTTGTTAAAACAATAACGACGAACTTTTCCATGAAGATAAGAGGGAGTTTCACTGTCGCTAGGCTCGTTAAAACATAACAACGGGTTTGCCTAAAGGGAAAATTATAGAACAAGAATATGTTATCCTCCTCAAGCTTGACAAAAATAAAGAGGTACTAGTCAGAAATGACTGGGGAAAAGTTGGAAAGAAAACTTGAAGAAACTTTATTGGTAGAAATTCGCTCTTGAACATGACATTTTCACTCCATCACCATGATTGAGTCGGGTTGGGTTATTCCATTCACCGGTCGTATCACCATTGGTCCACTGTACCATCCATTTTTAGGGTTAATGCTACTAATTCATTCCAGTGTCGCCATATGTTCAAGAGAAGCTGCTCAGAGAATTCACCAACCCAGCTTGTGTCTCATTCGCTGCAATACCTTCACCCTTCATTCTTTCATGACTGCCACCTTGAACCTTGTATCATCAGATCATTTTCACCTCCATAAAATCATTTGCTCCATTCCGTGTCGTAGATGTCGGATTCATTAAGGCCCTCCTACGATGGGTCACTTCTTGTCGACATTAGCTCATTATCCAAGAAGTTGACTTAGGAACAACCCTTTCAGTACTTTGAAGCTTGCATGCCTCAATGGAAAGTTTCTCTCTTCTACTGATAGGTTTACATCAATGGCCTTCGACCAAAAGATTTTGCATGGTGTTCGATGTCAAGTCCCATTTTCACACCACGTGAATTGTATTGCAATACCTTGAGGGTCATTATCATTATCGGTGATTCCTCTTGTGCCTATTAATAGCTTACATCATTGGCTGGTAATCAGGCGATGTCTTTCCATATTCGACTTCAGAACATCTTTTCACATGGATCGACTTGTACTTTGGGAAAAGATTGAACGAGTTTGAAAACCCCGGATCTAGTTTCATCCATTCGGGCTGCGATATATTTAGGAAAATAAAGACATCAAATGTACATCACAACTGCATAGATAATCATCCAAGCCAAAGGATGATGCCTCTAGTAGAATCATCAGTCTGCCATATAGTGTCTTATGTACATGAAAATGAATTTATAAAGCTGAGCATGGGAATTCCCGACTCAGCTAGATCATGAAAATATTATGAAGATAATGTATTGTATTGTATCTTATTACAGGTAACCTTCCAGTGTAGAAAAAACTTCGGATCGTCATGATAAAGCATTTCGCCCAACATCAAAATATTTACGACCTCATGCTTTAGGGGGCAACTGTTATAGACATATTTGGGCACTACAACCCCAATCTTATATGTCCATAAAAAAAGGTCTTCTAAGTCCCTAAAAGTGTTGTTTCATACCCTAAAGGAACAAGGTCAGTTGATTACATCATCTCCCAGAAGTTCTCCATGAAAAACTACTTAGAACTGGTCAAAACTGGACCATCTCACCTGCTCCATGGTCAAAGTGCGATGCATCCCACCTAATGCACACGGGGGGTGCGATGCATACTAAAAAGCCCTTCTATGGGGTGCGATGGGCGAGAGTAGAGAAATGGCAAAGATAGTTTGCAAGGTGGATGATCATGGAATCTTCTAGAAACTTCTCCTGTGACACTTGCCTCTCTTAATTTGCCCAGGGATGAGTAAGAGATCATGAAATCTCCAAGTGGAATTGAGAACTATCAGAGAAATGACACTAATCAAAAACTCAGAAGCTGACTCACCCACCTGTAAACATCTATATATGGATCCCTCATCCTAGAGATCCAAAGGCTGGAATTTTGCATCTTGTAAGGAAGTGTTGTTGGTTTCTTTGTGGAACATCATATTGTTGGGTGATCTAGCTTTTCATGACATGAAGAAGGGCTTTCATGCTGGGAGGATGGCGCTGGGTCAGATCAATGGGTTGTAATCCTCTCTTCTACTACTTCTATCAATAAAGCTATTTGAGTTTTCCTCCATATTCTTATATGTCTGAGTCGATATATGCATTTGTATGGTCAATATATATATGATCCTATATTGTTTATGATTGTAGATATCTATGCTTTGATTGTATTATGTTGCTTTGACTCTACAGGTGTTCTTTGAAGTGGGACAACGAGGAAGGAGCAGCAAAGATCTGTCAAAAGGGAGAGGAAACAAGCAAGGAGCCAAGCGGAAGACTAAGGTTTGTACTCTCTGCTTCTCTCTCATCTACTTCTCATAAAGAAAAATGCAAGTAACTTTAGTTTTTTTGTTTCTAAGATAGCTACCCGTCTTAGTGGGACTAGCAGCTCCGAATGGACACTAGTTTTCCTGATAACAAGGTGGAGGGAAAAATAGTTATGCATAAGAGAATCAATATGTTCTATTGAATACTCAATTAGAAGTGAAACTATGAAGACATTTATAACCTATAAATGACCTATAACTAGCAAATGCACCAAATATTGCAAAGGAAATGTCATAAGTGGATAGAATATGGAAGAAGAGGAGGCAGGGACTTGGAACCCTTGAACATCTTGGCATGCCTTAGCACTTGGCACATCTTAGCTTGTTTGACATGTCTTCATACTATCTAGCACATGTTAGCATGCCCTAGAATTCCCTAACACATCTTGGCAGTCATGACCTCACAACTAGAATTATATTTTTTCATGACTTGGGAACCTTACATTGACTAGAACACCTTGGAACTCCCTAGTTGTTATGCCCTCTGTTACCCTCCACAATGTCCCAGGCTGATGAGGATATCGATGGAGGTAACCACAAACCAAGATTTTAGTTTGCTAGCTAGCCCTACCAAACCAGAGAGGGATCTCTCTATTAAATCAAAACCAAGAGATGACTAGAATGTAAAGGATTTTAGGCTAGATAGCTAGGCTCAGGTGGGTTTTTGGAAAATTTAGGGACTTGGAACTTTGTCCACTGGTGTGTTGTCTGGCAAGGACATTATCAAGGAGGCAGGGACTTAGAACTCTATCTAGGATAAAGCACCTAACATGCATGACAAAAGCTCCCTAGAAATAGAGTACCTCTTATGTAAAAGAGTGTCCCCTGCTCAAAATATAGAACCCTTCTCTACTTGCATTTTTCTTAAAGATAAATCAGTGCATAAAATAGTACTAAGAAAGACACCTAAATTAAGAAAGTGAGCATCTAAGTCAAACTATAAAACTATACTAAATACGGCTCTATATAAGTTTGGGAAACACTAGACAAGCATGCTTGCATACAACAACCATAAGATGCCTAAAATCGATGTACTTCTTTCATCATTTCTATACCCTAATAGAAAAAGTAGAATCTGTAGCATGTACCCCAAGGTTGTATGCATTTGTTTAAGTTGTATATTGAAAGGATTTATAGAGATGAAGTGCTATTGAAGGAGAAACACGTTCGAAACAATAGATAAAGTCTATTGTGAATTCAACCCATTTACACATAGACCATGGCTGCTACTGGGTACACATCTCCGCTAAATGGAAACTGCAATGTATTGTAGTGTTGTTGAAGAAAAAGCACCTTTATTGCAACACAAATAAAACCCTAACATATATTGTCACTGTGGCCTCAGTTGTAGATGATCTCATCAATATAGGTAACAACTTCGATAATTGAAAAACCAAAAGGTGAGCTGCATAGATCATTTGAAATGACATATTTGGGCATACTTTATTACTTTTTAGGAGTGTTATTATAGAAAATGCAAGGTAGCATGTTGCGTATTTATGTCACATTCCAAGGATGTGAAGAAATACATAAAATATTAAATAGCATGGTATAAGTCGATTGTAGGCTTTTTTGAAATGGGAATGGAATTCTCCTTGTGCGAGTTCTAATCTAGTGGGTATAAATTTAAATAAGAAACTGATAGTCATGGGGTTGGAATTGTCTCACAATTGATGAAAAGTCCCAAATTTGTTCACTAGAAATAAGTAGAACAAGTCATTAGGTTTATGGAAGGGAACACCCTATTCACATGAAGATAACTTGAAATTAGGTAGGCATATTATTTCTCGTCTTCTTATACATCTGTGCTTTGAAAAGATAACCACATGCAAAGACTCAATAACAACTCCGGTAAGGTTTATAGATGTGAAGCACTTCAATGCACTTTATTACATTGTCCAATGAATGGATTTCTTTTGAGGTTGTTGAATTCTGCAATAAGACATGGAAGTGTTCAAAGAATATGTGTAATGACAAGTTAATATTTTGATAGTTTATACTCACAAGGGAGTATAAACCACACCAATAAGAATAAGCATACCAGTGACCCAACATGATCTCTTCCTTTCTTTGCTATTTCTAATGATTTCCTTTGATGCTTGAGATATTCCTTCAACAAACGCACAAGCGAAAACTTTTCTACAAGTCCAACTGCAAAGACAAACAGTAAAGCATCCATTTGCCTTTGACTGCACAATTTTTCCACAACATCTGCAAGAAGCAAGACCAAACATGTCATGCAGGACCACAATAAACCAATTAGAATCCCATAAAGTCTTGAAACAACTTGTATAAACCAAAGCAATTTCAAAATAATTTAGAGCACAAGAATTAGCAAGTTTAAGAAACCTTTCTACTGAAGGCATATTAAGCATAATAATCATCTATGTCTGAATAATTAAATCATCAGCGAACTAGTAAACAAACCTTTCTGTTTGTTTTGCAACCCATAGCTGCATAGTTTGTTTTGCAACCAACAGTCACAAAAGAAGGCTAAACAACTTGCACGTACCCAAGAAATTTGTATTTTTTGGGTTATTTTAAGCGAGTAAAATTTAGGGCTCTGGTCCAATAATAATATAGAAAATTTTCATTTCAATCTTAAAAATATAAAAAATATAAAAGTTATCGAAACTTCTCACATATCAAATTTTTATGTGTAAAATTTGACAAGATTAATGGTGCAAGAAAAAACAATAGTCTTTGTCATAGGCAGGGACTAAAACTAGATCTACTCAATGGGTCTAAAACATTTTATAGATAAGACACAAAGGAATCTCTCTTCATAACTAAATATCATTTTTTGAGTTCTCGAAACAAAATAGAAAAATCGATATCTTTTATTTCTTAATATTCAACTATATTCCTTCACAATCTGATCGGACATAATCCGCACTCACGTCAATGTTGACATCAACATCATCGATATGTTCTTCACTTACACATTTTGTTTCTTGAAATTCTACAACCTGTGACAAATCTACATACTCGGGTTCATATGATGTATTATTTCTCAATCCTTTTGGAGGACATGTTAACACTAGATACCAATCAGTCTCAACTGGGTCTTGTACATAGAATACTTTTTTAGCTTGCGATGCTAGAATAAATGGATAATCTTGCCAATGATTTTGATTTAAGCATTTCTTTATATTCACCATTGTAAAAACCCAAATCATCGGTTTTGATCCCTCTTAATTTATACATCAATCCAATTACATTTGAACAATGTGTACTCCATACAAAAATAGTCCAATGTAATTATTTCTTGTACCACTCCATAAAATGTTTTCTTTTGAAGTACAAGGTTTACATCTTTGGAACTTGACCTCATCATTGTTTGAGCTTCCATACATATGCCACTATTTTGGGTGGTTCTCTCATTATCTATGCTTTTTGTATGGAATCTATAGCCATTGATTAGGAATCCCTTGTACTTATTCACAAATTTCCTGGGGCCACACGCTAGCCATTTAAGTGTATCAAACTGCTATGGGGTAAAATGCGCGATGTATGGAGAATGAAAACTACCCTCAAAGGCCTTCCTGGGAATTTCGACAGACTGCAAGATTATCTGCAGAAGCTACCAAGTTATACACATGTTCATCTATCAAATATTAGTTAACAAAGTATGGAAAGAGGATCACCTCAAGTCTCCTTCTAGATTTTCTTGGAGATCTCAATGCAGCCAAGAAGAACTCCTTCAAACTTGGCTCCAAGACAATTCTTGCACAAAGGAAAGGCAAACACAATCACAACATACAATCTTCAAAACTAATATAAGAATGCATAATGAACATATATTTGTATATAGCTTAACTACTCATCTCAACAAGTATCGAAATTAACAACTCAATGAACAATGTTACCGACACTATGGAGTAGGGAACACAAATATAGTTTTGTATTAATAACGGAAGAGTGATTACAACCATCCATTGTATCAGTCTTCCCTTGCCCCTTCTTCTTCTCTATCTCTCTCTCTTTCAACTCACTTCTTCAAGTACATGATAGTTCACAACTACTTAGTAGTATATCCTTTCAAATGATTTGACCTCTTTCACAATGGCCCTCTCACTGCTCATGTAGCAATCGAGTTAGGGTTTCCAAGCTCTTCATAGAGTTCATTAGGGAAATAGCAATGAACCTGCCCTGTTTTCTAGCTCTTTCCCTTTTGCCTTCTTTTTCAGATTGGAATTCCCCCAAATAGTTTGATTTTTGGGAATTTCCTTGCTTTTCTTGAGCAAATTTAGGGATAAATATCTAGATATTTGTGAGCAGATTCATTGGTTTGACCCATTGAACTTCCCTTAGTTTCACTAACGTTGCCCCTAGTAATAGCTTGAGTTAGCAGGGTCACTAACGCACCCTTAGGCTTGGTAACAAGATTTATAAAGCAGGTTTGCAGTGTGTAACCAACGTTAGTTTAGAGTCAAGGCCTACAATTGTGATCTTTAATTTAGTCATGTTGTCTTTCAACTCTGAGTTGATGAGGAGGTCATTTTTTTGTATAACAGATGCCCCCTAAATTATGAGATCAGAGGCAAAGATGATAGTCGAAATACTTTACTAAAACTGTAATTTCTGTCAAAATTTGTAGAGAGAGAGAAGCTTTGGGCAGCAAGGAAAACTTGATACAACACATATATATAAAACTACTAAAATCATGTCCTGAGTCGGGAATTCCCATGCTCAATAGCTATGTTAGAGTAATCTTTCTCCAAAGAGATATAACAAGGTTGGCCATTGATAAGCACAAAGCAGATCCAGTGTCATAATAGAGTCATCCTGAAACAATTGTCTCCAAAAAACAATATCCGCAGCTTGGGAGAGGAAACAAGGCTGAATGATGCAAGCCTCTACCCAAGGTCTTGATTATTGCTTCACCAAACAACATAGATTGATACATGCGAAAAATATGCATTGATGTCGAACATGCATGAAATCATCTAATTACCAGTCAACAATGGAGACCGTTAACATATGCGAGAAAGGCCACTGATAATGGTTATGGTCTCCAAGATGCACAATACAAACTAGCGAGTGTGAAAGATTTCTTTGTCGTCGAACGCCCGTAGAATCGCTTAACCAGGAGACAATAATGAGAACCCCTGATCAAAAACAAGGTAACCTGCCACTAATGTCTGCAAGTACCAAGGAACTAAATGTGTTTCTAGGTTATCTTCTTAGAGAGAGTGTTGAAGTCGATAGGAAGAAACCTGTCAAAAGGTAGGCAATAATGTGTCCTACATCAATTGACACAAAACGGGACAAGAATGATTTTTTTTTTGAGGAATCTTTTGAGCATTTGGGTCTAAGGAATGGAGGGAATGATGAAAGGATATGTTTGATTGGTTGATGGAGGAAACAAATGGGTAACCCTTGAACAATAGAAGGAACAACAATGGTTTTAACCAGACAACACTTGACTCATGAACACTACAGAGTGTTAGGATACAGAGGCGCAATTACATCAAGGTATATAGGATAAAACTCATAGAATGGTAGGGTTCATATTGAGAGGCCATCAAACGGAAGGTTTTTCTGAGGGAGTGCCATGTTCAAGGGAATGATTGTCATAAAACCACACTTTCAAATACGGAATACAGTTGTATTGTCCACTTTCCCTGTCTGATTAATTTTATGAGTCCAAACAGGTAAACTCATTGGTCTTTTCATGTTTAAAGAGTCTAAAAATGACCACAAAAAGAGTGACTCTTTGCCCTATCTGATTAGTTTAATGAGTCCAGACAGGCAAACTCGTCGATTTTTTCATGTTTTAAGAGTCTTCAGAGTATCGTAAAAAGAACGACTCTATATCTTGTCTGTGTAATTTAAAGAGTCTAGACTAGAAAACTCAGTGGTCTTTTCATATTTAAAGAGTTTGAAAAGATCATAAAGAGAGACTCCATGGTGGTCCCTTTGTCATAGTTGTTAACTGGGTGCGACAAAAGGTTACTAATATAACCAGATTGGTTAGTTTTCATTAGTTAATCTATTGAACCCAGATAAAGAGAAACCTACTTTCAATAGATGTCGACCTCATTTTGTTACGAGTACGAGGTGACAGACTAAACTCGTTTTTCATCGTGAATTTTTAATGAGTCACGCAATGACAAACTCAATACCTTCATCGAAATTTTTAATGAGTCAGATGAAGAAAACTTAGGGTACCTTTTTTAGTTTAGTGAGCGAGAAAAAGAGGGAAAAGAACAGCTCATCCCTTCTTCATAATTTTACGAGCTCAAAGGAGGGGAAAAACTCGGGGATTTTTCGATTTAAAAGCGAGAAACAGTTCCCAAAAAATAAAGTGCTCTTGATGCTACTGTATATTTTAATGAGCCCGGTAACAAAAAATCAGGAATTTTTAGTTTAACGAGTGAGAAAAGTACCTAAAAGAATGCTCAGGTCATTTTTATCAACTTTAACGAGCCTAAAGCCAAAGCTTGAGATTTTTTCAGTTTAAAGAGCGAGAAAAAATCACCTAAAAAGAATTCTCCCTTGGTATTTTTCAGTTTAATGAGCTAGAAAAAAATCAAAAAAGAGTTGCTTAGAGCATCGTTGTATAGATTTAACGAGCGCAATGATGAAAACTCGAAGATATTTCTTATTTTTTAAAGAGCAATAAAATATCACGAAAAGTGCTCTGACCATCATCGCAAAGATTTAATGAGCTTAATGATGAAAACTCGGAGATGTTTATATTTTTTAAAGAGTAATAAAATATCTCTAAAAGCACTCTATTTTTCGTTGTAGTATTTTAACGAGCCCAAAGAAGAAGACTCAAGGTTTTTCAGATTAATGAGCAAGAAAAATACCATAAAAAGAATGCTCGGTCTTCCTTGATCTCATGCTTGACAATAGAAGGGTCTATGCCATGCACTTCCTCATAAGACCAAGGAAAAACATTGCGGAAGTCCCTAAACGGGTAGGTGTAGCTCACAATTTCCTCAGGATTGCGATTGGCTCCAACCTGTATGTGTTCCATGATGCCTCTTGACAGAAATATCGATGAGCAATTTTTTTGAAATATTGCCCATGTTTCCTTCCACCTCCAAAGTTTGGAGGATCGTATAGGGTGAGGAAACGATTTCCAGTATGTTAGGGGATAGGATTTGAAGAGGCATCATGTCCGAATCAGATATCGAAACATGATGGTGCGAGTTCTCCCAAGGTTGCTCTTCTAAACTCGTGATCTCTTTAATAGCTCCGTTCATGGGTAGGACTCGATTGAGTGGATCGAAAGAAGGAGCAGTTATGGGAGGGCCAGTGGTACCCTTGGCTGAAACCAAAGTGGTAGGAGATTTGGATGCAATTTGAATGGCTTGGTAGGCCAATTCGGCTGGTGACAACGACATTTTCTCTTCGTATGTATCAATGTTTGAAGGAGCCTGTAGGATCCATGGATTAGTTTGTTCATGAGGAATAGATGAAAGCATATTGACCATCTGTGAATCCTTCAGTGGCTGAAGAGGAAAAAAACCCATGAGGGAAGAAGCCTTCAGTAGACCGGTACCTAAACTGACATAAGAGTCAGTTCCACCCCCTACTAGGGGTACAAAGCCACTTGGTAATGGTGAATAATCAGGGGTGTAGAAAGACAACTAATTTACTGTAACTACCTTTCCATCCAATGGGAATTGGATGATGCGAAAGACAGTAGATACGACAACCATCATGGCATATGTCCAACTGTGACCCAACAAGAGATTATAGTCGAGTTTTTTGTCTACAACTTTTATGTCCACCGTTACAGTTTTCCCACACAAAGTGATGGGGAAACTAGCTAGGTAGCCTTTTTGGATAAAGGTCTGGCTATCAAAATCTTTAAGGGAGTTCGATGGTGGGGATAGGGTTGGGGAACCCAGGGCGATCCAACATGAAGCTGACATGACATAGGTAGAAGCACCTTCATCGATGACAGTTTTATGTATACATTTACCTTTCGAAGTGATATGCACCTGGAATGCAAGCTGGTGAGAAAGGGGAGGTTTACACTTATCCATGTCGAAAATAGAAAGCATGGAATCCATTGGGTCAATACCTACAATAGCCGAAAGTAAAGCTTTCTATTGTGTTGGGCATGTTTGTAATACTTCGAACGCCGACATAGTCGACGACGCTTGTCTGAATTCCTATACAATGCTGTAGTGTTGGGCGGCACGTACATATGTATTGTGCATTGTGCGTCAAAGTGCCCCTTTTGGGGGTCGAATTACAAGGTCCTCAACTGGCATTTTGATATGAAAATCATTGGGCGGCAATGGGTTTTGACCTGAGGATGGTTCTACTATAGGAGCGACATGAGCTCCATAAGTTTTGGCTCTTGTGACGAGTTCTACCATTTCAAATGTGAAAATGGTAGAAGATCCTTCACCAGCTAAAGGATGTTGTGAACCATCGTTTCCCCCTTGTGGGGGTTGTGGTTGGTTTGCAATAAGATTTTGCTGCTATTGATTGGGAAAAGGATTTCTAAGGATAGCGGGGGCATTACCAGAATCCCTCTTGGCAAGGTATTCTATGCATTCCTAAAGCCGCAGACATCGCCAAGTCATGTGGTCTTCAGCACAAAGTTTGCATGGATATCTGGTGGTTTTATCCTTTTCCTCGTCAGTAGGTGCAACGACCTTCTGTTTTGGGTTGGGCTTCTTTGGTGATTGCTCTTCAGAAGGAGTGGTATTTTTCTCATTCTTCTTGTTCTTACCAATGGATTTTTGTGTAGACTACACATATTTTATCGTAGTGGCAGGAAGAGTAGTCATATTGATAGAGGGGTCCACTGCCATCTTGGCAATGGAACCACACAGTTGTTTTATAGTGATCCCAGAGGTTGTGCCGACAATCCCGTCGGCGTGCACTTCGGGGTGCTGAGTGGTGGAAGCATTAGGGTTACCAGGAGCATTGGGGATTATGTTTTAAAGAGTTCCAGACTATGAATATATCAGATCTAAGTGTTGAGCATGACGTATTGATTGGTCTTCCGTGACTGCACCACCTAACGCGACATCCCTAGCAATTTGTGGGAGTAAGGACTTACAGAACTAGTCTGTTAAGAGAAAGTCTGGGATGGGAGCTTTTACTAACCCCCACCTACATCTCCATTCATGAATATGATCAGAGATGGGGGTGGCGGCATCCTGAAAAAATGAAGTGAGGAGTTCTGTCCCAGTCTCATAGCGGATAGGTACCTGGAAATGCTTTAGGAATTCCATTGCTAAAGTGTTAAAGGTGTTTACTGACATGCGTGGTAACTTAATATACCATTTCGCTGCGTTGCCAATGAGGGTGCAAGGAAAAAGACATAACTGAACACTATCATCCACCATAGAGTTTGAAACACACCAGAGATGGTATGTGGTGATATGGGTGCGTGGATCCTCCCCTTGTTTTCCATCGAACATTGGGATGTACATTGGTATTTTATGTAGGATAGGCAGCCATTATAAGTTGTGATAGATGGGGTCATTTGTCAACTTGTATAAGTCGGGTATATCCAATGTTTCCAAGAAAGGCAGAGAGTTAGGTGCCCCCGACTCGGACCATGGTGATGACGGATGACTTGAGGAGCTTTGTGCTCCTCCCATCATTTGGTTCCCCATATTGTACATGGGTTGCATGGTGTAGTAGTTGCTTTGAGGTATGGTGTTGTAGAGTGGATTTCCATGAGGATTTTGATATCGAGGTATGAAATTGCCCCCAGTATAAGCGGTACCCCCTTGACTCATTTGAGTATGTGAGTAGGGTGCCCCCATGGACTGGGTGGGAACCCCTTGTGGACTCCTGCTCGACACAGAACTAACCATTTGGCCTTGATTAATAGAGGGAATGCTCATGTCAATTAGTGACTGACCATGCATGCCTGAGAATGGAGGGGAAACTGTTACATTCCCTACTGGCATGTGCATATTGGGAACCCCCCAGGTATATGAATATGGAGTTTTGAACTATACATTGGCGACTGACCATGTTGTTGGTAAACGGGAATGATGCCCATAGTGCTGCATTGAGTGTTATATGGAGCACTATATGTGGCACTTGTCGAAGGTATGTAGTTCGACACCATAGGGGTGGAACCTGGCATCTGCTGGGTTCCACTCATAGAGGGTGTCATGTGAGTGGTTGTACCTGGGACAAATGGGATAGCGGGATTCCACATTACCAGTGTTGTGATGACTGTCAACTGGGGGAGTGGTGAAGGACCAAAAGTGTCCCTAAAGTTCCACAACCCATTAGGCATTGACTGGATAGATGGAAATGTTCCAACTACTGAAGCAGGAAGTACAGGTACCATGGGAGCCAAGACAGGTTCCAATGGATCCATGAACGGAGGGTTAAAGTGGGGAAGAAATACTTGAGTGAAGAAATCCTCCAACAAACTTGAACCATTTGTTGTCCAAACAGATCCTGTGTGAGATATAGGAGACTGATCTCTCGAAGATGAGGAATCAAGTTAAGTAGAACTCGGTAGATCTTCCACAATGAGTGGAGGAAGTCCTAACAATCTTCTAGAGTGATGATGAGGGCTAGATGTAGCCATGGTGACTATTAATTTTATCAATAAATTTTTATTGTGATATTCTTTTAAACTCTCAAATGATAGCACTCAGGTACCTCAAAATATAAAAAATACACTAAATATATCAATAAACAAATAGAGGGAAATTATCTCATCTGATAAGCACCGATCACCGGAGATGAAACCCGGTCTCTCAATGAATAACAGAGAAGGAGGGCCAAATGTATGGTTACGGTTACTCTAGAGCTTCGCCTAAACCTCAGATTGAGGGGTCAAGTACTCTCGTGAAGATGAGCACCCTCCCAAAAACTAAATACAGAGTAGATCCGTCTGTGTTAGGTACCAGGACAGCCCATCCCAGTCACCTTGTGTAAGTACCTAGAAGTTTGGCCACTAGAGATACCTCAAATCAGAAACATCATTGGGGGGGACATAGGTGTAGACAACATGTTGTGTGGGCAGGATACTTGAGTCCTCGACTCAGTTTCGAAATCCTTGAAGGAACCCCCAATACATAGAATACCAAAAGGATTTGTAAGAGAAGGTGGGCTACCTTCAATTACAATCCGATGTTGTCTTGTATTTTGCTCCATTGTTAGTGGAGTGGTCTTAATAATATGAGTGCAGAAGGAATTTTTCACTTGTTAATGACACTAGTTTTGGTTTTGAACCTTGGGCAGTTCACTCACATGCTTATCCCAATATCCTAGCCTAGCTAATGTTAGTTTTCTAAGAGTAACTAATTGATTTTAATGTAAATTTTATGTGTACTTGATTATTGTCTTCAGTAGGGGTGTTGATGTATGAAATATGGTGAGACTCTTGACTCAACAAATCATGCAAAACAATGCTCTGAAAAAATTTCCAATTTGATGCAAACAAACTTTATTCTACATATTCATCTTTTTCGCATATTCATAGAGTTGTTTGTGCATCTATAGTCTTTCAACACATGCATAACTAAAAGATTTTTTACCAATATTTCCTAACAACTACTAAAAACCAAAATGAAGCAACTCGCAACTATTTAAATAGAAGGATGAACACAAATGATTAGTCTTTCTTTCAGAAAAGATGTTTTTTAAGAGATAAAAACCAAAACTTTTTCCTAAAAATAAATTTCTAGGACACCAATTTTGCTGACATAATACAACTACAAATCTTATTTCAGCTCATGAGAAGATTTTCCATCCCTTTTGGTCCACAGACACTACTGGAAATCAAGACAAAGGGAAACTAACACTCTGTAACAGTGGTTAAAGAGAGTTAGCAGGGTCACTAACGCTCCCTGTACATAGGCACAATGCTTTATAAAGCTCTTTGTAGCCTGGTAACCTGTGTTAGTGTGGGAAATCTTTCACAACAAGGGTTTCCAAGATCAGTTTCTGAGGTGAATGTATACTAGTAGGATGCAGCAAGCTTTTTGGTGGATGGGACAAAGGATTGTTGAATAATAGGGAGCCCTTGGAAGGAAGAGAGAACATAGAACATTCTGGGAGAACCAGGAACTAGATGTATAGTCCCCAGCGGAGTCGCCAATTCTGCTATGGGGTAAAATGCATAATGTATGGAGAATGAAAACTACCCTCAAAGGCCTTCCCAGGACCTTCGAAAGACTGTAAGATTATCTGCAAAAGCTACCAAGTTATACACATGTTCATCTATCAAATATCAGTTAACAAAGTAAGGAAAGAGGATCACCTCAATTCTCCTTCTAGATTTGTTTGGAGATCTCAATGCAACCAAGAAGAACTCCTTCAAAGACAGCTCCAAGATAATTCCTGCACAAAGGAAAGGAAAACACAATCACAACATACAATCTTGAAAACTAATATAATAATACACAATGAACATGTATTTGTATATAGCTTAACTACTCATCTCAACAAGTATCGAAATGAACAACTCAATGAACAATGTTACCGACACTATGGAGTAGGGAACACAACTACAGTTCTGTATCAATAACGGAAGAGTTATTACAACCATCCATTGTATATGTCTTCCCTTGCCCCTTCTTCTTCTCTCCCTCTCTCTCTCTTTCAGCTCACTTCTTCAAGTACATGACAGTTCACAACTACTTAGTAGGCTATCCTTTCAATTGCTCTGACCTCTTTCGCAAGGGCCCTCTCACTACTTATGTAGCAATCGAGTTAGGGTTGCCAAGCTCTTCATAGAGTTCATGAGGGAAAAAGCAATGAACTTTCCTTGTTTTCTAGCTCTTTCCCTTTTGCCTTCTTTTTTTCAGATTGGAATTCCCCCAAATAGTTTGATTTTTGGGAATTTCATTGCTTTTCTTGAGCAAATTTAGGGATAAATATCTAGATATTTGTGAGTAGATTCATTGGTTTGACACATTGAACTTCCCTTAGTTTCACTAATGCTACCCTTGGTCTAACAACTTGAGTTAGCAGGGTCACTAATGCACCCTTAGGCTTGGTAACAAGCTTTATAAAGAAGGTTTATAGTGTGTAACCAGCGTTAGTGTAGAGTCAAGGCCTGCAATTGTGGTCTTTGCTTCAGTTATGCTATCTTTCACCTCTGAGTTGATGAGGAGGTCATTTTTTTGTATAACACATACACCTTTCCATTCCACCTATATAGTTTTAGATTTTTAAATGTAGTTAGAATTCATACATTCAACCTCTGAAAAAATATTTAATTTCCTACATGAAAATATTCCCATATACTTATTTTTAAGTACACTTATAATATAAATAATATTGTTATCTGTTGTTTTAACCAACTAGTAAAATTATAGGTGTGGAGTTTCTGCAATAGAGCTTCATATTTTTTTGTTTGGGTAATTGAGTTGGTAATCTCCATTTTTTGCATCCTAATTCAACAATTATGGACAATAGATATGGTGGTTAATGTGTTTTGATAAAATATTTTTAAAGGTCAAATATGTTAATCTATCCATGGACCTATGTTTTGTTAAACCATAAACAAACAAACAAAAAATTATATGCCAAATATGTTACTTACTCTATCCATGGATCAACTTTGTTTGTGTGAAATAGAAACCACCTATGGGCTTGTTCCCAATTAATGTCATCCACATCTGAAGGAATTGGAACAGATAATGACTTTCCATCAAGGATAACTTCTTCAACTTCCTCATCCCACACTTCATTTCGACCATGTGTGGATCCAATGCCTTCCATACCTTTCAAGTATCCTTAAGAAAACTTTATTGGTTCCTCCACAATATAGCTTTCAACCATGCATCCTTCAGGCCTATTTTTGTTCTTAACATAACTATTATATACTTTCATGTTCCTACAAAATGAACAAAAGAAAATTAAGTAATTTCAAGAGCTTTTAAAAAAATTCATCTTGTTGTTGTGCTTGATAAAAAGTAAAGTTTCACGTACCTCTCAAAGGGGTACACCCATCTATATGCAACTGGGCCACAATATCGAAGCTCGCGTACCAAATGTACATTCAAATGTGACATTATATCAAAGAATGAAGTAAATTACTTTTCAAGAAAGCACATTGTCTCCACAATATCATTTTCCAACTTGTCAAGGCACTCTACTAAAATGGATTTTGCATAGATTTACCTATAAAAGTAACAAAGCTTACAAAGTTTCTTTAGGACAACAATTGGCAACACATGACATAAAGCCACTGGGAGGATTTGTTGCATTAGAACATGGCAATCATGTGCTTGCATACCATGGAACTTAAGATCTTCCATAGATATATGATTTTTTGGATTAGAGATGTCACCATCTGGCACCTCTAATATGAAAAGAACATGACATAGGGTATGTTTCTCTTTCTTTGAAAGAGTATGTGGTGCAAGTGGAAGGAATATTTTTTGTCCTTTAACTTCTGGCCATAGTGATTTCCTCAAACCCATTTTTTGCAGGTCATCTTGTGATTTTTTTCCGTCTTTGGACTTCCCTTTTATATCCAAAAGAGTTCCAAAAATGATTTCACACACATTCTTCTCCACATGCATTACATCTAAATTGTGGCATATTAGGAGTTTCTGCATTCCAACACATCAAGAATATCATAACAATATTTTATATGGACAAATAGACAAACAATAAATTCAACCAAGAAATCTAATCACAATGAGGTCAACTAAGCAAGTTTCATCTAATAATTAGGTATGGTTGATGGGTCTACATACCTACCAATATGGTAGATTGAATAGAATTTAATGTTTCTTCCACACCACAACATCAGTCTTTTCAACTATTTTATTGTTTCGTTTCCTTTTATTTGATTAAACCTTCCCCCAAATTTCTTCCTTTCCTTTTGTTTCCTTCAAATATCTGATACTTTTACAATTGGAGGGGCATAACGATGCTCCTCCTTCCCATTAAATGGTGCCTTTTGTGAGCGAAACTTATGATGTTGAGGAAGAAACCTCCTATGTCCCATGTACACACATTTCCTGCTACAACTAAGGTACTATGATTCTGTGTTCCTCCCACATATGGGACATGCATTATAGCCTTTTGTTGTGCAACCATCCATATTCCCACAAGTAGGAAAATCATGGATCACCCACATAAAAATTTCCTTCATGTTAAAGCATGTCTTACTATAAGCATCATATGTCCATACCACTTGGTCCAATAGTTCCTTTAGTTCATCTACCAAGGGTTCCAAATACACATCAATGTCATTGCCTAGTTGCTTGGGGCCAGGTGTTAACAATGTTAGCACAAAAATTCCTTTTTGTGCACAACCATGGTGGAAGGTTGTATGTAACTAACACTACAAGCCAAAAACTGTATTTGCTGCTCAAGCCTCCAAAATGATTAAATCCATCTACTACTATTGCAAGTCATACATTGCAAGGTTCGTTAGAAAAACTAGGCCATTTGTCATCAATAGTTTTCCATGCTGGGCTATCAACGGGGTGGTGCATTTGACCATCATTGCTTGCATCCTTATGATGCCACCTCATTTTTTGTGATATGTCTGTAGAGCTATAATGAAAAATATTTTTATCATTTATATAATATATTATCATATAATAGCATTACGACAAATGGTAAAGATAATACAAGAAGGGGAAAACTTGAATAAAATTATAATGTTTAATCCCAATGATTTTATCAACTTTTTTGTAGCATATGCAGAATCTAGAAGTGTGATATCTTTAGGAAGCACATTTTTTTTGCAATTCTAACATTTGGTCAAAACATGTATCAGACCATCCACTCTTCACTTTCAGATTGTATAATGCTACAGTGGTTGATAGTTTTGTGAAGTCAACACAACTTGGGTACAAGGGCCTATTGGCATCTTCAATAAGCTTCTTATATTCATTAAGTTCATTTAGTACATTTGTTGATGCCAAACCCTCATTATCACAACTCTCATTGATGTTTTGATTAGGTCATCGATTGACATCATTCACCATTTCAAGCATTTGATCACAGAGAATGGTTGTTGCATCATCATCATCATTTAGAGGTTCACTATTGTTCTTAAACGATGTTTCATGCTCATCAACCTAATTATCATAATCATGTTCCACAACATGTTCATAGCCTTATTAATAAGAAAATTAAAATTTATGTTAATAATTTTATGGTTTTTATGAAAATTAAAATCAATAGCATTTAGTCAACCTAGTCAAATAGGGCCCTTGACTAATATGAAATGGCTTACCAGTTGAGATGAAATATGCTCGAGAACTTCATGTGGCTCATTTTCAGAATGTTGCATGTCCTTATCACTAATAGATGGAATCTAAAGGAGACAAAGAAAAAAAAATTGGAGTTTGCACATATAAAAATAAGTGACATCTTTACTATAAAACATATAAGTTTGAAACTAGATCAATTCAGTTTTTTTTCAAGATACCTGACTGGGAATGCTCTCTCCATGAAAATACCAAATGTTATATTATTCTATTATACCATCACAAATCAAGTGCTCTCATACTTTATCAAATTTTTGTACTTTCACTATCCCACATTTATTACATGGACATTTTGTGGACATCTTATTCCTTGAATGCTCCTCGGGAAACTTTAAGAATTCCTCAACCCCATCTCTATATTCTTTTAGTGTCCTACACATAATGATTTTCAAGTCATATAAATTTTATTAAGCACACGTTACAACTGATACATTTTTTGCATATCACAATGAATAATCAAATACACAAACTATAACTATTTTTCAGTTTCATTTGATTTCTTTTTTCCATTTGATAATATGTTCCAAACTCCTTTGAAATTACATCTACAAAGAGCTATATAAGTTAGTTGATACTAAATATAGATCACAAGTAAACTAAAGATAGATGTTGCTGAAAATAAGCCTAGATTTGTAACAAAAAATTAGCAACCCTATATAATGACACATCAAATGTAATAGAACCTTCTGATGGTGTATTTATGTTGGTGCAATCCACTATTTTACTGGTATACGACTGCAAGGGCCACATTTGTTCTAGACCTACTCAAGGTTATAGTGTATTTTTTATCAGTCCTTTGGTACGATGATGACCACTTATTAGATGAACTTAAAAATCTAGAGACAATCTAGCAAAGCCTGAAGTTAAATTGCTTTTTTTTCCACACAAGTGAATGGATAGATCCCTGAATGTGTGGTTTTGAGGGCAAAGTATATAAGAATTTGATTCAAGGTGAACATTAAAAAGGCATTGTTGTATTGTGGTAATGGACCTGAAAGAGGAATTGGCATTCACACTTAACCTTGGAAATTATGGGTTCACTTCAAGCAAAATTTTATTTCCTCAAAAGCAAGCTAAAGGAATTGCTATAATTGGTATCACTATATTAGCAATGCCTCGTTATACCTCTGTCCATGATATCTTTAGCACTCTAGACTTTAGACTCTATTAATGGCAATTCTTGGTTGTCCTATAATAGTCATGACACAATGAATAAGGTATTAGCGATGTATATGTCATACTATATGATACGAAAGGTGAACTCTGATATAAGCATTAAGGGAACATATCAGCCAAAGTGAAAAGTGCCCTTTCAATCATATAAAATTCTTCCTTAACTTCTAAAACTGTTATTTGAAGTAAATGTGAATCTAATTTATCTATCACAAATTGACTTCATCTAATATAGGAACCAAGTTGGCCAATTACTCGATAGATAGGTTTGAGTTCTTGGTCAGCTAAGGTAATATCCTATTAAAATTCACAATGAGGTTCTAAAATCTTACTGATATACCCAACAATTTGAGGTCGTCATAGAATGGAAAAGAATGCTACATAATAGTGTACAAGAAGATTCACCAAATAAATCATAATTCCATATAAGTCATGCAAGCAATTTCTAACTTTGTTTCATGATGCTCAGCACACTAAATATCCACTTGGCACTGATTTGATTATCATAGAGACACTGATTTCAGGAAGCTAGTCTGCACTGACCTAGCCTAATAAAATTATTATTAATCATATATATATTCCCAAGGAAATGATTGTCACACCTTAGTTATTCTTCACTTTCAACTACTATTAAGTTTCCTTTGAATACTATAGTCTAGTAAAGAACTGAAAAATTAGCACTATTGAGGCGTGGTGCCCTCTCATTGAGAACCAACAACACTGCAAGATGCTATATACGAGTTGGAATTACCTGATCATATTTTTTAGCATGATGATATTTTTTTGAGAATAACCACTTGTATCCATTCTTGTTATTTGGAGTTCAGTAGCTAGAGCTCGAAAGTTTGATCTAAGATTGTAACCGTAGTTGTGTTAATCCTCTCAGTACATGTCCCAATATACCAATCTCATGCAGGGCATAGGTCTACTTTTCCTGCTAACAAATGAAACTGAAAAGGGCAAAAGTAATCAAAAGTTGTCTTCTGTCTTTCCTAACAATCACTTAATATGTCATCTAAATGACCATTTCAATGTATCTAAGTAATTAGGGTTCATGTGTGTAGGAACAGGGATTGTCATTTTTGAAATTAGGGAGAGTAGGGATGCATGGGACAACATGCAAAATATAAAATATTAAAATCATATAAATATTGAAAAAAGCTAATAAAAAAAGAAGGAAAATTTACTAGTGCTAAGACTGTGATCCAAACTGTAAAACAAATTCTGTACCATTGGGAAGCAGTAGCAGAACATTGCAATTTATATGGTTGTCCCAAAACATACGGCAAGGGTACACAGTTGTGGGAAGTACAAATGTTTAGGAACGTTAGCTGGTGTTCATAAGTATATTTGGGCATTAGACACAATGATCAGGTCTATGTAACAGTTTACCAAGCAAAAGAAAACACATATCCAACCTCTGTATGGCTATTGGACATAAAATAGACAGATTAAACCTCTATATAAGCTAGAGAGGCATGAAATATGGAGGTTAGGTGCATATGTAAATCAGACCTTAAATCAGGTTGTTTGGCATAGAGAACACAAATCAAATCTTAAAAAACAAAAATTGGGCATGGGATTAGACCATACAAATGAAAATTTCAGATTATTTTAAGGGGGGCATCCCTCGAGATTCTCCAAGGACATTATTCCACACCTAGGCATAGGAGGGATGGAGATATGTGTCCCCACAATGGAAATACACAAGACCACATCTTCACGAGGATGAAACCTTGGCAACACAAGTACATGTAGATGGTATTAGAGCATTGTTTATATTTAATTCGCAAAATTGACTAGTATTTAATATTTACACACAAGGGAGTTATCTCATGTGAAATTGGTCAGGGTAGATTTTTCCTTTCTATAGATCCATGGTACCTAGGGAATTTTGTAATTTTTTCTTGCATGAATGACTCAATTTTTTCATAGCTCTAAACAATATCTATATAGATTTAATCAGTTTCACAACAAAATAGTGAAAGACATCAAAAATAAGATTCCCAAGTCCACCTTGGAAGAATTATTACATGATCAACAAAACCATATACACCCCTCAACTGCCTTTAAAAAAAATCACATACAAGAAATTGCAGGAAGGTGACATGTTTCTTATTGTCTAAGTATCCAAAAACATTCACCCATAGAAATCAAGCTAGGGGGATAAACATACAGGAAATTATGTCCTGCATAAATATCTATTTCTAATCATAAACAGAAACTAGCTAACAAGGCAAATTCCTAGTACCAATAGTTATTAGCATATTCTGACAAACCTTCTGGGATGAAGTTACCATTTGTTTGCAGGACAGTCCCTAAATAAATGTAAAGTTTATTCAATTTTATCTAATATAAGTATTAAGAACATAAAGTACATGTGTTCCAAATTTCAAATAAATGTCCAATGTGAATATGCAAAGGATATATCTTTTCTCACCAAGGTAAAAATCAATCTGTCCTTTCGAGCCTAGGGTAATTGTTCTGCTACTAAGTGGTTCAATTAGAGGTTTTACTAAGTGGTAAAGCTGAGTTAACACCTTATCCACAGCCCCAGCTCAGATCCCAAAGGCTAAACACAAGGGGAAAAATTAGAAGAGGAAATCACGACCATAAAAAGGAACGTGTTTGGCATTAGCTTTGGGGTTCAATATCTCTCACAACAACATTAGAGGAAGTGATACTGGAGTTTGAGTAACTTGATTAAGATATGTGCATCTATAAGCATTCATTGTTGTCTATGGATATTACTTTGAAAAAACTCATCAAATTTCATGCTTCTTGTTGTTTCATAACCTATTTGTTATATACCACATTGTTCAAAGTAGGGATGAGTAATATTCTCAGGTGAAGGTTCTAATTTCATGTGTAGTATACTAAAACCTACAAGTTACTTCCACCCACCCTAATCTGAGCACAATATCGAAAATAGAAGAAAGACACTTGCACAGTAAAAAACACAAGAGAGCTAGTACACAAGCATGAGAGAAGATCATTGGAAATATACTCATGCTATACACTCCCATGCTGTACACTCCTTTGTGTTTATGCAGGATACAAATTTGTGAGGAAAGCGATCAGATATCACCAAATCTCTAATTAAATACAATAATGTGGGTAAGCAATTAGTTAAGATTTAGTCACCCAAAAGAGATAAAGAACAAGTACAAAGTATAAAAAATCAAATACAATACATGTTTCCTAAACTAAGTCTCACCTATTTATTCCTACTGAGAAGATGTTGTCCTCAAATTCTGCTGAAGATGAGGAAAGTACTATTATCACCCCAAGAAACTCTCCTAGGTTGTATCTTGGAGATGCTCAGGAACATTACAAACTCAACAAAATGTTGGAAATGGATGAATGGAAGGAATGATGCTTGTCCAAGCCAGATAACCACTTCTACTATGCTTAACTCTAGACATGGGTGAACACCCCCAGACTATAAGGCTTTAGACCACCAATCACTCACAGTTTAAGGAATAGGTGAAGATGGAGAATACTGACCACACCAACAGATGCACAATACCATGTGATGGCCAGCTGCAACCAGTAAAGAGGTCTGCAAATCTATTTCTTAATACACAGACAGGATGACAACTCTCTAGCATTAAGATAACAGAAACTTGCATAACATATTCAATGATACATACTAGATTCTAACACAGAGGTGGGATGATAGCCCCTTAAATTCTGAATATAAAGAGCACATGAAAAATGCATAACAGGGATAGCCTAGAACAGAGAAGAAGTGGAAAGTGAGCAATTAACAACAAAAGAAGCTTGTATTAGCTGAAAATGAAGACCAGACACTACAAGTATCAAAGTAGTTACAGTCTCCAGAAGTTGAACCTTACATCAAAACAACAACCATCAACCCCCATTACATTGTGTTTTCGGTATATATAGGGTTTGATTACAAAATTTCTATGCTGCTCTATGCATGGAGGGGTCATAATGGACCACCAACCACTTTAACTGTCTAATATGGGTCTCTGCTGCAATCTGATTGTGTCTATAAATGAATTTGACCTTCTCAGATGTTCTGTTGTACTTCCTGAATAGGTGGAGTGTAATATGAAACAAGCCCCATAACTAATAAATGCTTGTGATCTGCTCGAGGCATGTCCTTTCCCTTCTCGACCATCCTATTTGTTGAATGCGGTGGTTGAAAATTAACTGCGTAGAATGCTGAATACTGGCCACCTTTTGTCTCTATCTCTCAGCAAATTGTATCCTGGGCATTGTTATATGGTGGAATAGGTCTTCGGGCCTTTTTGTTTCCCTTTAAATGGCAAACCATGATTGTTTTGGTTATAAACAGTGGAACGCTGCAACACTGCTAATTCCGACCATTACTACTTCTTTCGGACTTCAAAAAGTCCATAACCATGATTAACTCCTTTATCGGGTCCACCCTTGGGTTGTTGTCACATGTCAGACTCGGCATGGTCCCTTTATTCCCTTTGTATTTTTTTTATACTTGATAAACACAGGAAGTTCATGAAAAAGGCCTCCCTCCGGATTTCAAATATTTAAGCAATTTCATTCCGGGAACCCATTGGGTCTAGGTTTCATCGCTATCGGTGCTATCGTGTGCATATGTTAAAACCCCGCCCCTTAGGTTTCCACTGATGCGATACAGCAATGCGATCTGGTTGCAATCGCTGATCGCTCAATGTCTTAGCCCCTTTATATAAATAACATAGCTCCTCACTGATCTGATCATTGGCAATCACTGATCAGCGGTGTCCTGTGCCCGTTTTAAGCATGCCTACTCTACTTGACCGATATGCGACATGTGATTAACTGCCTAGATCTAGGCCATTGATTGGCTAGATCTAACGGTGGCTGTGCAATGCCCAGTTTAAGCCCGCAGAAATTCTTTTTCACGATTTTAGAGTGTTTTGAGCCTCCCGATAGTGTATTTCCGCCCTTCCAAGGGCTCTCCTCTTGCGATGGTTTTGACTTTGAACGATCCTTAAGAGGATTTTGAAGGCTTTCGGGGCACTTTTGGATCCATTTTTGGGGATCCTTCTGCACAAACAACCCGATCAGGACTATATTTGATCCTCAAATGTTGGATTATATAGCAGAGCTAACAAGTACTACTCAAATGTATATTAGGAAACCCACTTTTCTTGAGTGGCCAAACTGCCTTTGCAGCCCACCAAGTAAGTGGTGGTTTGACAACACCCAATAGGTATGGTGTGGGCATGAACAGGTGCATCTTTATATAGAGAACACTAAAAATATAAAATTGTGGCCTCTCAATGTGCAATTGGAATTTGGAACAGGTTCCTCTGAGTGAGGTGGTTCATATGGGTGATATATCAGAGGATAAAGGTGGATAACGAAAATGTAGTATAGAAAAATAAATCACAATTGCAAATATGAATAGAACATGACAGAGTTCCGACAACAAGAGACTATAAATAAATATGCTATACACCCATATATGCCTAGGAAGAGATGGTATAGGGCAGAAAAAGAGACAAACAGGCTAAAAGGAGATGAGATACCCAAACAATCCTTCCAGATGCAAAGAAACTCAACAACAACAACCAGTGGAAGAGCATATCATGCACTAGATAAAACAGTCGAAACAACCCGTAGAAAACTTTGCCCCCTAAGCCAGGCGAAACGTACCTAGAAGTCAATGAATGACGATAAACAGTTGCATGCAGGTGCTTTTGCTGGAGAGGCCTTGCTTTAGGAATTGGCCTGCTCACTCATTTCTGGATTCTTAATCTCTCAGCGGCCCATCAGTCCAGTCTCTGCTCGTTGAATGGAAGGTTTGTTGTGAAATGTGCAAGGGTTATGGGTGGCTCTGAATGGCAAAAAGGGATGGGGGATAATATGGATCATATGTTGCAGAGACCAACCTTTCCCTAATTTGTAGAGCTACTGAATTATGTTTCTACAAAAATCTCTGAGTCTGGCTGGACGAAGTATTTAGATGTGTTTGTAGATAGACGAAGTGAAGAAACAAGCATCAGTCTTGAAATTGAGAAGTGGCAAACAAAAATATCGAAGTATAAACACAATGCTAAAAAAATACCAAACATATCAGCCATCGAGCATTATAGCCAAGGAAAATGACTCTTCCATGGCTTCAGATGCATCATTTGGTCTGTAAAATCTGTCTCTACCTATTAGGGACATTGAGTGTGGGCAGGAACAATAGGTTGCTCAATCTTTTTTCTCCATCTCCAGAGACAAAAGTGACATTCAAGATAGACAGGGGGATCTAGAATCTATTGGTTTATGCTCAATAGTTGATGTCTTAGATCTGCACTCTCAAAGTTAATGCATAAACTTTAGAGAGATGGGATGAATGAAACTGGATGGGTTCTGAAGTTCAATAGCAATGCATAAAATTCTGAGAGATGGAATGAATGAAACTGGATGGGTTACCACAAACTGAATTGACATGACATTTCTAGGAAATGTACTGAGATTAGTTTGATAGGGGTTTTATTCTATTGTGGCCCAGAAAGAAAGATTGTACTAGTAGGCACAATGAAAATCTGTTCTACACTTCGCCACTTCCGTGAAATCCATTGAAGCAACAATGATCACCTCATTTTGACCCAGTTCCGATCTAACCTAGACATCTCACCTCATATCCACCCAGTCCCCATCTAGCCCGGACAAAGCCCTGACAAATTATGATAGAGGACAAAACTGGAGTGCTGGAATATCAAAACCAAAATTAAGATTTGAATGACACCGCCAAAATCAAATTAAGATTTGAACGCATTTCGATATCGCCATCAATTGATTTATGCTATGTTGGTAGAGATATAATAAATATTAATTAAAATAAATAATAAATAGAAAAAAGGTTACCATTGAGAATAAATGGTATCTCTTCTTAAATTAATGTTTTAAAATCTTCTTGGATGTAGTCTAATAAGAAATCTAGGGAACTAACTATGCTGTTTATGAGTTATTTTGAATAAAAGGTTATCAAATGTCTTTATTTCAATATTCAATTTTCTATACTTATTAATGAAATGAGGATTTATGGTGCACCATTCAACAAAGAGTTTACTGGGAATTCTTTTTTAACTAGCATGCAAGATTAGGAATTATTTTACATCACATAATATTGCTATATAAGACTACATGTTATCAATAAAAAAAGTAAGACACGTGATAGTAATATTGTCTTCCTCTTCATGCTTAATATTTTCAACTATGTCTTTGACCTTTTCTTCTTCAACATCTCTATTCAATATTTGTCTTCAATATTTATTATTTCACCCATCAATTGTTAAAGTGGAAAATTCTAACAAAATAATTCTATATCCTTTTGAGGTAGAAAAATTCAATAAGAGTGCATAGATTCAAAACTTCAAAATTATAAAGGTGTGGTATCCACACAAATCATTCAAATAAACTCTCTCAAAGGTAACATTTAAATCTAACTTATTCTTATAATTAAATTTGACAAGCTCTATTGTAATCAATTTCGTATGAACAATATGTTCCCATACCATATAAATGAGATACCAAAAGGATTATTTACTTAATCCATGGGACCACTAATGAAATTATTAGACCAAAGCCATTAAATAAGTCACCATTAAGGAAATTTGTTGGATGTGATTTGGGCTTTTATCACATATGCATGTAATCTTCGAAAACACATCTTCCAAAATATCACCAAACATATTGATGTAATCCATGGGAGCATTCATGAAATTATGAGGCCAAATACATTAAAACATTTACCCATTGAGAAAAATTATTAGATGAAATTAAGGCTTGGGATTTTATCACTTAAGCATGTATTCATGTTATTTGCACTTCCAAAACATGTCATCAAAACTATCACCAAACATAAGACATCATATGCCATGAAAGAGATTAAAATTTACACTTTTGTTGTAAGTTGTGCATTTATTATCTGACATGGAATTCTTCATAAATTTCACTTTCGATTCATCCCTTCTAATTCACACAAATGTCGACCATTCTTTACCTTTCCTCATCATTTTTCCTCTCAAATCCATGTCACTACCATGAGATTTTTCCACTACCTTGACACAATTCAAACTTGAAACAAATTTCAATCTATGAAATTGAAAACCCACTTGGGCCTCTCGAACTTTCCATTGAAAACCTCCACAATGATAATGCTTAGCTTGAAAACCTCCAATGATAACGCTCACCTTGGTGCAAAAAATGGTGATGCACCTCTTCTACTTTCAAAATTGAACCTTTGTGGGCATAATTTTCTATGGGCACACAATGTCAACATCCAAAACAATCATCATGTTGCACAACACACTCACAATGTGGTTTGGAGATTGCATATAGCCATGTGCTCCATGAAATACTCCAGCAACCTAACCCCTTTGTTCACTACTCTCTCTTGATACATAAACTTGCACGTGGATCTTAACGGACATGCACATTGTCTGGAACTAATGCAACTGTCAATGGTCTTCTTCAATCAACACACAAATTTAACCTATCAAATATAATGATAACTCTCCTATGAACTATGATGCAACCTTCTTTGATTTTTTTATATGATAATAGTTATATATAAAATCCACATTCTCGTGTCCTTCATCCTTGCAATCTCTATGAAACTATAACCATGAATAATAGAGAAATTTGGCACTTCATGTTTTAATAGCATAGTAATGGGTGGAGGAGAACAAGTGGTCAATATCTCTACTTGATTCAATATCCATATGGCCACTGGAGAACATATGTATTCTAGTAAACTCTCTCACTAGATGAACAACTCTTCTTTCTATGCATAGCACAATTTACAATGTTAGTAGGAACTCCAACAAGTCCACATTGTAGCCAATGATTGTGGTGGAAACAAAATGCCTTCTTATCTAATCTAAAACTTGAACCTAATCCTCAAACCCTTGGTTCTAGATTAATGCAATGGTAAGTTTATCTTCTACATTCATGGTGACACTACACATGAGTTACATACTTCAAAATTTTCCATGTTTGTCATGGTTTTTGATCTTTAGACTTTTCTTTGCTCATCCATGATAATGAGATTCAATGGAGCCCCTTTGGAATTTAGGACTTGGTCATTTTCCTGTAGTGTATTGTTTTATTTTTTTTGTATCATTGTGCATTGTAATCTTGGTGTTGAAATCTTCTAAAAAAACGTCAATTTTTTTCTCCATCACACTCAATTTATGCAAAATAAATTGACATTGCCTACCTTTCTCCACCACCACCTCGACAACGAATATTTTATTCATCCAATACAACTCATACAACTTAAATATCTATGTTTCATGAGTTATCAAGTACTTGGGGTCATAAATGTAACCTTTGAACTCTTCTTCCTAATATTCTTTGGACAAATTTTCCTTGTTCCGTGGATAGTTTTCCCCATGCTTGCCATCTCTTTTTTTTCTAAGAAGTGACTATGAAAGTCCTTAATTTCCCTCATAGAATTTGTTTGGGTTCTTCTTGTGCATTGAGGTGTTTGAATGAGTATAGGATGTTTTCCAGTAGTTTGTGGTGCCTTTAGTAAGCCCTTATTTATTACATTAAGGTGTTGAAACATTTCCTTTGTGTTTCATGGTCTTAGGTTTACACCAGAATGATAAGTTGGAGGACATTTGAAGTAGGAGGGGCTTTCAAATTGGGGTTAGGGTTTCCCAGATATCATTATATTTATTAAATTCTATCATCAAAGAGGTAAGAACAAATTCAATTTTAAACATTTAAAAAAACAAGGTTTGTTGGCCAAAGGGAGTAAGACACTCTTGTGTTTGACTATTTTGACCCACAAGCATGGGAAAGGGTTGGAGGTGATATAATGGACATAATAGTGAAAGTGTAATGGAAATGAATGACATTTTCAAGACTCAACACTTGTATTGAGCACATCATTTCATTATGGTACATGGTTTTGTAATGATGGCTTAGGAGGACTTTCTTCCTATAATAGTATGGCACTCCTCTCATTTGTACATGGTTGGAAATGGAATAAAACTCTCATTTTCTCACTATTGGTATGAAATTTTTCCTGTGTCTTAAAAATTTAGTTCCAAGTTAAAAATAGAAAGGATTTTGGGCATGCACATTACATTGAAGGAAGGAGCTAGTGCAAATCAACAAATGCAGGTAAGATATGGAGTGTTCCTATGTTGTTTCATTGTGAAAATATTTAAGCTAATTTTTTATTATTGGGATTGACTATTTTCATAATTTAATTCTTTACTTCACATTTGAGCTTAGAAATTTTAATTTGTTTTAGTTGCATTACTTATGCTAGACCTAATACTAGTATAGCCTCTCTTTAATTTCTATACAATCCAACTTCCTATAGTGATGTTTTCCAAGCATTCACTAGGGAATGCGTAGAAACTTCATAAATACAAGGAAAAAGTGCTTTTGCTTGAGGGTCAAGATAAGACTCCATGCCCAGTGGAGGCATTTAGGGCCTTTTCTTTTCTTTTCCAATTGTTTCTTTGAGTTTTTCCTCTAACTTTTGTTTACTTGCAGCCTAGGACTTGTGCGTCTTTACCTTTAGAACTAAATTTCCTTTTTCCTATTTCAATGAGCTAATTTCTTCATCTTTTGTTACAAACATATTTTGTTCTCAAGGTCAACCATAAGAGATGGCATAATCTCTAGATTGATTTGTTGTTTGTATGATATTATCTACATGTCGTCCATTTAAAAGGGATCGATTCCAAATTGGCTTACCTTCTTTTTCTTTGATATAAGGATTTATTGTGTTTACTCAATTTTTTAAACTTAGATCTTGTCATGCTAATAGTTTTTATCAAGGTTTATCATTTGAATTTAGCATAAATGAAGTTTTGATTTGGTTTCCTTGCACATAGCTTTTCATCTAACTCTAAGCATAAATAAACTTAAGAACTTCAATTTTCAAACATCTAGTGAGTTTTCATGTTTGGAAATGAATGGTAAACATTGCCATTTTCTCTAAAATCTAAGGTTTTATGCTAACATTGCACCATTGATAAGTGGAAAATCAATTTGTAAGGGGAAAACAATCTAACCTTTCAAATGTATCCACACACCTCGGATTTCTTGAAGGTTGTAACTTTATCTTCACATGTAGATGACATTTTTTTTGCTTTGAATTGCAGCGAAAGCCTCCAAATCCAAATTAGGAGAAGAATATCTCAACTAAAGCTCGAAAAAGAGCGAACCCAAATCTGATATAATAAATACACCTGAAAAATCTAGTCGAATCGATAAGGCATTGAAGAATTGAATATCATAGAAAATCTATTGCGAACTCATAAATATTATGAGCAGAGAAAGAGAAAATAGAGTAGCCGCCAAATTAGAATTTAATAGGTAGTAAAATCTTATAAATCAATTTCTATGGTCGCTTAGGTTTTCATTAAGTTTATTTTTATTTGAGCAAAAGGAGGTCATCTCACATAGAAGTTATATATAATGATGTTGAAGATAAGTAATAATGTTAGTCTAGTTAGGGCATCAATAAAAATGTTATGACACCTCTTTAATATATATAAGTATGTTCATATAAGGAGGGAAAATGGATATGAGTTTTACACATAAGGGAAATATCTATCAATATTTAAGGAGGTGGAATATGCTTAAATATGTAAATAATGTTATCAATAAACTTAAATATTTATAGGTAGCCCATTATTTTTTAGGAAGTTCACTTAGAGCTTAAAAATATCCTATTAGAAGCTAGTCATAGCTTAGAAGGCCTTCACATGTCTTGTTAAGAGAGAAATGGGATAAATATTGACTGAAGGAAATAAGGGGTACAATAAGATCAATGTATAACACCTACTCAAATCACAAATAATATACCCAAACCATCAAGATGACACACTTCTATGAGAAAAATTATGAAACGCCATAGAACAATTTATATTAAAATTTATAGCCAAAGCATTAAGAGTTAGAATAGAGTGTTTAAGTGAACACAATAAAAATGGTACACATGGGACATAATAGGTGTGCTAACTGTGAGGGAGTGCTAGATGTGCTAGGGAGTGCCAAAGCATGCCAAGAAATGCAGGGGATGCTAACACATGCTACATAGTGCCAATGGATTGTTAGGCATGCCAAATGTTTTGGCATGTCAAGATGTAAACTTTGTTGCTTAGTTGTTTTACAACCACAGTTGGATGTGAGCCTTATATTCGTAACTAGTTAAGTTGTATGAGTTGATATTCAACACGAGTAGCCTAAGATGAGTTATAGGAAGTTATTAGGTGAACAAGGCATAGTCTAATTGTAGTAATTGTAACTTGGTCAAGATGTTGTTATAGTTTGCAAGTTGGTGTTATAGTTGAGGCCGGATTTGGTTGGTTTCCCATGTTGCAACAAATTTAAGGGTAGTTGTGAGGCATGATAACTAAGGAGTGTCAGGCGTGCTAAGGAATGAAAAGGTGTGCTAACACATGCTAGACAATGTGAAGGCATGCCAAAGAGTGTTGGGGAGTGTTAGTTCTAGGCACAACATATTTTTTCAATGACTTGGTTGGTTTCCCAAGTTGCCAAAAAGATAAGAAAATCTATAAGGGCATGAAAACTATGGATTGCCAACATGTGCCAGGAAACACCAAGAAGTACTAACACATGTTAGACAGTTCCAACGCATGTTAGGTATGTTGTTGGGGCTTTCGTTTCGAGTTTTTGCGGTAAGAAAAGATAATAATAGGTGGTGGGGACGACCAGTTGAGTTGTGGAGCTGACAGCCGAGGGGGGTGTTATCACCCAAAAATTTTCAAAATATTATTGTGTCAACTCTGCTTTTGGTCATGATTTCAAGGAGGTCTAAATTCATTTTAGTCTTGATAAAAGGGTAAGTGATAGGGTTTGAATTCTTAAAATGTCATCTTTCATTTCCAAATAAAGTCCTTTAGGTTCACTTCATGGTCAAATAGGTCAAATTTTCCATTTATAAGTCATTCCATTAAGTTTAGGGTTAAATTTTTGCAATCATACAGGAATCCATTGTTTTATAGTGTAGTTAGTTCAAAAAAGGTGATTTTCACTACGTAAACAAGTTAATTTCATAGCGCACTATGAGGCAAAAACCCTATTTTTCTGTTTTTAGTAGTCAACTTCCAGGGGGTTCCTGATCAACTGAAAACTTATTTTTGAAAAATGAAAGAGGTTTTTCTTATTAAAATTCTTATATACAAAAACCTCCTCCATTTTTGTAACAGCTATCAAGGATCAAGAGATAGGAGCTCAGGAGTGCAACCTTCTCTTTTAGGGAAAGCAGAGTTATTTTTATTGGTTGATGAAGTACCTGTTGCTTTTCACTCCCTCATTTTGTCACCTCCCTCTCCACATTCGAATATCATTACTTCAACAAGTTACTGAAGATCCTCTCTATCATTTACTTTTCAACCTTTTCATGAATCAGTCAACTATCACCTTTGAAAAGTTAACTTTGTGACAAACAACTTGTTGTCCAAAAAGTTCTTTACAAATGTCATATTTTTAAGAGGGCAGTTTGGGTTATAAAGGGAAATTTCCATGAAGATGAAATCATAAAAAGAAGGCTATGTGTTTGGATAGGAGCCTATAGAGCTTTAACTAATCATGGATGACCTCAGCTTCACACAAGATTTCATCCAAACAGGTTACATGTACTTCTACCAGGAGCTCCATGGGGATTTGTGTGTTTCTTGGACTCTTTTGAGTTGTTGGTTTCAAAAGGAATTTTTAGGAAAATGAAGATGGGTTTCAAAAATATGAAGGAGGTTTTTTCTAAGAACATAATAAGGAACAAAATGGTCCTTCAAATTTCTCCCAGGTGCTACCAATTTGGAGATTTGAAGTTTCCATTGAGACCTATTTTCAGAATTCTGAATTTTCCTGTGTTATACAAGATTTTATAATGCAGATTCCGAATAGCTGAAACTGGATTTCAAAAAACTGAGAGAGGTTTTTCTTAAAAACATTCTTATCTACAAAAACCTCCTCCATTTTTGTAACAGTTATTAGGGATCAAAAGATATATGGTCTATCTCAACACCTATTTTTCATATGAAAACAGTGCAGAAAAAAACCAGCTATGAAGAAATGGAAGAAATATTAAGAGAAGCTAATAATGAAATTTCTAGACTAAGGATGAGAGAAAGAAGGAATTTTTCTGATAAGACATATTTCAAGAGGATAAAAGCTCTCTGGGAAGTTGAAAAAGCTTCCAAACCAGAAATAGTCAGCGGTGAAGCTCAGTACTTTACTTGGACTGTTCCTGTAATCAAAGAAGCCAGATTTGTAAGGAGGATGAAAGCTTAGTTGAGAGCTACTAACAGGAGATTGAAAAGAAAAATTGAAGACCTAGAAATACAATTAACAAAAACTGAAGAAAGGCTACAACAATAATGAAACCGAGTGATGAAAAAAAAGGGAAGAAAAGGACATATCTTAAAACAATTTTGGTATTAAAAAGAAGTTCATCTCCGAAGAAGAACAATCTTATAAAGTTAAGTTGTTTTGTTTTTGGTGATCATATAAGTCTTTATGAAATATTGAAAATTCCCAAACTGTAGATTTTGAAGGCCGTGTTGGAAAAAGAGCATACATAACAGTTTTGTAGCGCGCTAAGAAACTGTTGAAGGTGACTTTTTAGCACTTTATAGATGCATTTCGAAGGTAAGGTCTGATAAAGTCCAAGTTTTGATGATTCTTGGTAGACATATGAGGATCATTGATGAAGTTTCAGATGGCAGTGATGCAGAATGGTTCAAAGAAGCATTCCATAAATATATAAAAGTTGTGCTATGAAAACAAGCTATTTTCATAGCACAGTCATGTTTCATGCTCTTTTTCATCTATTCGAGAGTTATTTTCTTGCACAGGTAGATAAATGAAGTTTAAATGGATTACTAACACATGGGACATTTGAAACTACTTGAGGATAAGCATAAAGGATTAAGGGCCTTAAAAGGAGGAACTCTGTCTCCTTGTTTTCAGGACAGTTAGGTCATGACTCAGCAGGGTTAGCAACAATACTTGAGACATCATCAAGCTTGAGGACATGGGTTATTAGCTAATTAAAGAGTGTATTTAAGTCATAGATAGGGTTTTTGAAAGCATGTTTTAGGAGTTTCACTCCTATTTTTGTTAGGACTCTTAAATGCAACTAGCTGTGAAGTTGTAATTAAGTAGCTTGATTTATGAATAGATAGGTGTTAATGATAGGAATTCAAATTCCCCTAGAGATGGATCATAGTATCCAAGGTTGTACAAACTCTATATAAAACTTGAGAATCGAATTCCTTAGGGTTGGTAATTTCATTAGCAAAAGAAAGTTGTGTTATTGTAAGAAACGGTAGTTTTTCAAACTTGATACAGAGATCAGTTTGACTACTCAAGATTCATAAGGAGTTTATCTGTTTGATGTTCTTATGGCCTTGTTCAATTACTTATTTTCAGTGGTATGAACTTGTGATACTTATAATTCATTGGAAAATGCTCTAACTTCCTTCACATGCTTGTAAACTATGTTGATTCATTATGTTACTGTTTTATTTATAAACCTAAACTCTAAGTGCCTTGACTTCCATGTTTTGTTGATCATGTTTTCTTGTTGAAGACTATCTTGACTCCATAGCCCAATAGATGTTTTCTAATCTTTGATTCAACCAGTTAACCAATTATACATTTGTCCATTTTGTTTCTAGAGTTAGCCATCTAATCATTAATCAAAAATCTTAAACCTATTGAGAGAGCCCTCTCGGGTTGAGGAGGCTAAGCCTCAACCAAAAGATTGGTTTGAAAGAGTTACTCAGAGTCTACTTGATCAATAGCCTATCAGGGTTATTTTGTGATAACGGGGGGGGGAAAGAACTAGAAGTGGTCCAGCAATTGCGAAAAGGTGGCAGGGGAGAACAAGAGCAGCTGAGCAAGTAGAGAGCAAGTTAAAATTGTAGGCCAGTCTCCAGCATGAGGACAAGTTGGAGGGGTTGTCCAACTATATTCCATGGAAGGAAAGGATCAAGTCGGTCTTGTAGGTCAACAAGGTCTGGAGTTCACCGACAAAGCCATCAAGAAGCCAACTGATCTAAAGGAGCTGGAAGTGTCCAGGAAGAACATTTCACATGAGATGTGGATGGATCTTCAGAATTTGTTCCAGATTAATAACGAGAAATGGGTACTGGTATTGGCAGATACGTTGAAGTACACCAAGATGATAAAAGGTGAAGGTGTGACTTCATATTTGATGAGATTTTCTAAGGTCAAAGATGAGTTTATTATCATCGATATTAAGAAGAGGAAGGTCATTATGATTAGTTTCAACTCGATGTGAATGTAAACCCACTTTGATTTGAAGGGAAACATTTGGTGCTCTTGTGCGTATGTGGTTAAACAAAAAGGCCCCCTTTCATTTGCATGAAATGTTCCTAGTACAAATCCATGTTAGAGTCGAGGCCCTGAAAAGATGAAGTCTAAGTACATTAAATGTATTGTCTATAAATAACCTCTCTAACAACCTAACACAAACATATAATGATGTCATTTACATTGGAGGTGTAAATTACTTGAATTGTGTTACGAATTTAATCGCTCCCCACAATATAGATTCCAAAGCAACATGCCAAGATCTGTCAGGTGCTATGGTGTGCCAATGTATATCAAGGAGTATTATGGAGTGTTAGGGAAACACAAGGGAGTGTTAGTTTCAAATGCATGGAAAGAAATGCATAAGAGTGTGTGATAGGGAGTTCCAGTGAGTTATAGGTGTGCTAAGGAGGGAGTGAAAAGGTATGTTAGGTAGTGCTAAGGAATGCTAGAGTGCCAGGGCGACATGGCAAGATTGTGCCAAATGCCAAAGTGTGGCAATGTGTGCCAGGGAGTGTTAGGGAGTTTTCCCTTGGATTTATTTGAGGTCAAGAGAGACAAAGCTTTTTTTTATGGTTATTTGGATAGCCAAATTTGTTGTTCCCCATGAAGTTAGTGATGTTCAACAAAAAAAATAGGAAAGGCTTTTATTAACTACATAGTTGATGAGGTGGTTAAACTGAACTATCCACCATGAAAGGGAACCACCATGAGAGCAATTATGGTTGAATGCTTTGGTTGAGAGTTATGCAAACACCAAGTCCTTCTTGCCTACTATTATGGTTCGTTATACGAACCCCTCCTTCCTTGTAAATAGTTAGTATGATAGTTACTCTAGTGGATCCCTCTCATTTCACATTTTGCCATAGGTCAAAATCTAATTTTGAGTGGTTCAATGAGGAAATCCTACATTAGTGATATCAAATGGGAAAATTGGCATTTCCGGGGGTTTCCATAATAGTGGCAGGATGCCTTCGGTTGAGAGGCTTACAAAACTTACATCGAGACGTTGAACTTTCCCCATCCAACTATGATGGTCCACAACCAAAATGCAAACCCATCCTTCCTTCCTTATTTCCAGGTGTAGGGTTTCAACCTGTCAAGTGTTATATGGAGGGAGGTTGGAGACTCATTAGAGCTGTTAAGTGTGTCCAATTGATTTATGAGGGTTTCACCCTATGTTAAGGTTTGTATCTATGCAAGAGGATGGTTTCAAACTTGTTTAGTGTGTCTAATGTGCCATATGATATTATTATTTTTCATAGTATCCACATCAAAGACAATTTACATCACTGATAAGTATCTACTTGGCCTATGCATAAGAAACCCATACCATATATGTTAGGGATGAGTGTAGTCCTCCTATGTGTGTGTGTATGTTGGTGTAACCTTTTGCGCTAGGCAGAGAGAGATCTTGCCTGATATCTACATTTTACTTGTCTTCCACTAAGGGACAACAATAAGCTACTATGGCATAAAAGAAGGTAAGCACCAACAAGGGGTGCAAACAAGTTCATCCAACATATAACATTATCCAATTGGGATGATGTTACCACTAATAGTTGACTAGATTCAACCAAGAATTATTTCCTGCTAGCTAAGGTTTGCAGTGCAAACCTCTTCTCATCCTTACAACTATGAAGAAAAGAATCCATCAGTGGGACTAGATCATCTTATCTTAAATCAAAACCCTTATCATTTGGCATTTTGCAATAGCCAAAATCTATTTTCGATGTATCCGATGACCATTATTTTTATTAACCGGGGATTTAAAAAGAAGATTATTTTTATTTAGTTAGAATGGAATTTCCTAAAATTGATCTCTAGGGATATCCCATAATCAAAAAGAGAAATTCCAAATATATGTGATATATGTTGGTGTCTAGGTATGAACAATTTATCCATCCCTTTTCCTACATTAATGTATAAATCCGGGTGCGTATTCTTTTCAAGGCAACACGCAAGGTATATGCAGGGGCAAGGTTACAATCTGTCATTAACTAAGGTTTCGTGATTACCAATCAAAGCATTGTTGAAACATAAATAAAAACTCAATTGCAGAACTTAAAGAGGTATTAACAGTTATCTTAGGAATTTGCAACAACAAACAAGAAATAAGCACAGTGATATAATGTAGGGTCTGACTAACCCCTGATACAGGAATGACCCGTATTTTATATAGTACAAAGGAGAATAACATCTCTCCCCAAAACCTGGCAACTATATGCCCAAAGATATACATCAGTTCCATCACAACACTAGCATCGAGAGAGAAAGAACAAGAATGATCCAAAAACGGGTTGGGAACAACTGCAAATCAGTTATGACGTTTCATCGTGGTCGATCAGTTGCTGTCAATTGTGAAACTGCTGCGATATGCCGTGCGATCAACACTTGCGCTCCATAATCTACGGTCATAACATGTTTTAGTGGTTCACATAGGTAAAACCCTCATGACTCTACTTCATTAATTAAATATCCCAAGAGACAATAAGAATGAGAAATGGGTACTGGTATTGGCAGATAAGTTCCATCATAGCTAATACCAATACCCATTTCTCATTCTTAATGTATCAATCCGGGTGCGTATTATTTTCAAGGCAACACATAAGGTATATGTAGGGGCAAGGTTACAATTCGTCATCGACCAAGGGTTCGTGATTACCAATCAAAGCATTGAAACAAAAATAAAAACTCAACTGTAGAACTTAAAGAGGTATTCACAGTTATCTAAGGAATCTACAACAAGAAACAAGAAATAAACACAGTAATAAACAATACACACAAAATAAGGAAACACACAACACCCGATCAGAAGAGCGGGCCTAGCTCTCTGATCAGGGCTGCGTTACTCACAGTGAACGATGGATCAACAAAAAGGTTTGTATCTTATTAATCTGAATAATATTGTTACAATACAATGCAGGGTCTAGCTAACCCCTGATACAAGAATGACCCATCTTTTATATAGTACAAAGGAGAATAACATCCCTCCCCAAAACCTGGAAACTAGATGCCTAAAGATATACATTAGTTCCATCACAACACTAGCGCCGAGAGAGCAAGAACATGAATGATCCAAAAATGGGTTGGGAACAGCTGCAAATCAATTATGTTGTTTTGTCGTGGTTGATCAGCTGCTATGAATTGCAGAACTGCTACGATATGCTGTGGGGTCAACACCTACGCTCCATAATTTGTGGTCCTAACATGTTTTAGTGGTTCACATAGGTAAAACCCTCATGACTCTACTTCATTAATTAAATATCCCAAGAGACAATAAAGGGGGAATTACCTCATAGTTTTACACAGTATATATATGTTAACAAATACAAAAGGGATGAAAAGAGGAGTGGAAATGCAGGGAAAAGATAGGAGAATTTGGTGCCCAACAATATAAACGACCTATCTGAGGTGTCCTTGATGATATTAGTAAGTGCCATCCCATAGTAGAGCTGCTAGTAGTGTCCCAAGATGAGCCCTACTATATTATAGCAACTTTTCTCCTCATGAGATAAAAATATGTTGTTGTTGGGTGTTACACATCCAGCATACATAAGTCATGTGCAATCAAGAGGTAGGTAATCTCCTTAGCACACCCACATCGTTTCCAAGACCTACCTCTATTTTTTTGAATGTGTGGAACCAACATTCGCATAAGAAGGCTAAACAAATGGCATGTGCCCAATAAATTTGTATTTTCTGGGTTCTTTTAAATGAGTAAATTTTAGGGCTTTAGCCCAATAATAATATAGAAATTTCTCATTTTAATCTTAAAAAATATAAAAATATAAAAATTCTCATCTCTAGAACCTTTTGAAATTCGACTTGGTGGACCTCCAACTTGGCATTGTTGACCTCAAGTTGGAGAAAGGGAGACTTTGTGTTGGGCACAATATTGTTTTGCTAATAAATTGGTTGGGTTCCCAAGTTGCAAAAAAAGTAAGGTTATATGTGAGGGTGTTAGTTTCAATCAGTTCAACCTATCACCAGTAATCAAATATGCTCTTACAAGGTGTTATTAGGGTGTCAAGTCAAATTTTTGTCATTTTAGTGAGTCTTCAAATAAAAATTTGGTCATTGGCTAGTGTGTCTAGGGTTATTTTTGCTCTCTCACGAATTTCATATGCCGGTCACTTTCATCACTCAGTTGAGTCTACCATCATGAAAATATCATTAATATCACTTCAGTCACATCATCATGGTCTCCATTCAGCTCAGTGTCATCATTAGGTCATTAGGGTTAAGGTAAAAAAATCAGTCATTTCATGTATAAATCTGGCAAATGAGGAGTAGCAATAGGTAAATTTCTTCAATAACACTTGATTTCAAATTTAATTTATGTTTTTATATGTAATCATGTTCCTAAGGTTCTAAAGTTACAAGAATAGGTCATAAGGCTACAAAACTCAAAAATAGAGTGAATTGGTGAGGTGGGCCATCCTACCTCATTAATCACTTAGACACTAAAAGAAAATTATAAAAGCACATGGAGGAGATCATTCACACCCATTTGTACTTTTCTACCATCCTAGCATCAAGATCCCCCCTCTCCTTTGCAAAAAATTGTGATTCCATAGCCCTCACTAGCAAAAATTGACTCTCGTTGCGCACAGAGAACCTTCAATGTGCACCTACATAGCACATTGCACAGAAGAAGCTTTTGTTGCGCACGCGGAAGAGTTGTCCAAATTTGTTGCTTGACCACCAAAATTCATTTTTCAAAGCTCCTCTTCAGCCATTTCATCCTCCAAGCTCTATAGCAAGTAAGTTTAATCATTTTCATGCCCTCCTTTGGCTCATATGTCAAGAAAATTATCAAATACTTCTTCTTCTAGGGTTTACATGATTTTCATAGTTTTAATCCTCAAATGATGAGTTTTTTCCCTAAACCCTATATTCCTTGTCTCTACAGCAATATTTTTAGTTAATAGACCATTTCCATCCATCACAAGGCCTTATCCTCTCATTTTCCATCATTTTCCTCTAAACCCTAATCTACCCTGTCTCTTTGTAGGACAGGTCTGTGTTTTTGCCTTTTCCATCCCCTCCCCTCACTCATTTCCCAAAATTATTTTTTCCGCTACTCATTGGCATCATCCCCTACCCTCCTAAATTTCCTTACAAATTTGGGCAATTCCTAAGTCCATCATACCACCTCATTCCCTCACAACATCAAATTTCACTGTTTTTGCTTGCCTTTCACGTAGGGTTTGAAGTATGGATCCTGACTCATCACCATGAGAGAAGAGGAAGTACAACAAGGGGGGAAATATACTGAGGTTTGAGCCCTCTAATTGCAATGAAATCACCTCCTCCCCATTTGTCATGAAATGCTTTGAAGATGTCAATTGTTTAGGGTTTTGTCAAAGAGTGTAGGAAGTAGGTTACCATGAGCATCTCACAGGTATATTTTCCCTCACCTTGAAGGAAGACAAATAACCATTGTAGGGACTAATTTCATGTTTTCAGTGGATGCCATCTCTCAAGCTACATGCATACCAAACCATGGTGAAAATTGGTTCAAAGGCATGAACCTAGACCTAGAAGAGTAAAAACCCTACTTGAAATCACAATACAAAAGCTCACATTTTTTCCCACTCGGATACTTGTTGGAGAGATATGCACCATTGATGAAGGTTTTCATGAACTTCTTCACATGTGAGGGAAGATTTTCTAGGCTATATCAATACCACATAAGACTCCTCATGCACTTTACAATTTCCAAGTCTCTAAATTTGTCTAGCTACTTGTATAGGAGCCTAACCAAAATGTCTGAAAGGGTGAAATTGAAAGGAAAAGTCCATTATCCAAACCTCTTTCACTATAGCCTGATAAAAAATATAGTACTCCATCAGTTGATAGAGAAGAATGTGACATGGGACACCTTCATTGAGGAATCCTTGAAAACACATATAACCACTTCACCAAGCCAACACCAAACCATGTTAGTACATCCCATGGAGGTGGGGTCATCAAGCAAACATGATGAGGTTTCCAAGGCACCTAGGCCTGAGGTGACCAAGACATATCATAGTGGAAAAAGGCTTGTGTTTACTCCTCAAATTGAGTAAGGGGCCAAGCCTACTACATCAACAGAACAAGGATCACCATCACATCATGAGGCTTCTTTGCAGGATGAGGAGCCCATTGAGGATGAATTTGACCTAGTTGGTTTGGAGGCACATGATGAGCATAAAACCCTACAACAATTCATCAAAGAGAAGGATTCTTAGATAATGGAGCTCAAGGACAATTTGGAAAGGGCCAAATTCATCATTTCATTCCTTGAGCAAGAAAACGGTCAACTTAAGGAAAAACAACTAGTCATGGGAAAGAGAAATTCAAAGCCAAGAAACAAGAGATGAAAGGAAAGGAAGTGGTGGACCATGAGGACACTGAGAAGCATTAAGGACATGTGGCAAGGGAGAGACCAAGGAAAATGGGTCTTAGGAAGGCACTTCAAAGGGAAAGAGAACAAAAGTCACCAATGGAAGAATTGACCTTTGAAGGATAAGATTTCCATGGAAATAAATGAGGACAAGGATTTTTGGCTTGAAAAAGTCAATTGCAACTTTGAGAATCTACTTGAAAGGCCAATGGGGTAACAATTTTGAAAAGAAAACGGTCACGCATTATTACACAAGGAATCAGGTTGCCAAGGTCAAAATCAAACAGTTGAAGGAAAAACTCAAGGAAACCCTAATCATCTAAGAGGAGAAGGGTAATTTAGATTTGTTTTCTGATGCATCCATGATTGAATAACATACCTCATTAGGCATATCTAGACAAATTTTGGGAGGATTTGGAGAAAAAATTGTGTTTTGGTGCACACTTGAAATTTTCTAGCAATTTTCTGTCTAGGAGCATAGCAAGCTCACGCTGCGCTTCTTGCTTAGGGCACCAAATGATGGAAAAATAGAATTTTTGGACATAAAATTACCCCCTCTCAAAACCCATTTTCCCACTTTCTTGGCGTGGGGCTAAATTTTTGAAAAAATTGCAAAAATGAGACCAAAAATCACCTTTTTGCCCCTTTTTCCATTTTGTTGTGCACCTGAAGACACCTTGGGAGAATGGCCATATATCAGCCAAAAAATGGGTCTTTTTGAGTGCAAAAATACTCTATAGACATCTACACTCTCCCATAATTCCATAAAAGTCTTAAGATCTAGATTTGGACTTCAGAAAGGCACTCAAAAATTGCCTCCAACAGCTCGCTACGTACCTGGAAATTTCTGAGATTTTTATAAAATTTTCACTGTGTAATTTTTTGTCATTCCTGTTTGACTTTGGTAAAAGTAAAAAGGGTGAAGTAGATGAATGTGAGGGGTGAAATTAAATGTAAATAATTGGTGGTTAGTCTTTTTAAGTTGTTTTGATGTAAATTTGACCTCATTTATCACAGAGGTTGGAGTCAAAGTTAATTGTAGAAGTTGTTTTTAACTTTCCTAGACATTAGGGTTTGGTTAGAACAACTCATGGAACAGTTCCTAGAGTCATGGATTCGACCCCTGAGAGTGGGGAGATGCTTTTTCTGTCTTTATGTATCAGTTTCTTAGTGATAGAACAGGTTGTATTTCAGAGGAGAGAACTATTGTAGCTTGTACTTAGACATTTTCTAGAAATCAAAGGACACAGTTTGCAACTATTATCTAGGAATTCATGTGCAATAATTTTGTGATGCTGTTTTTTCTTTGTTATAGCTTTATATGAAAGATATTCATCTTCTCTTTCCATTCATCAATTCTTCAATGGTTTTCCTTACATATTATAAACATAATTCTTTTCATAAAGCTCTATTTTGATGGAAAAACCATTATGTGTTACTTTCTTTCTTGCTTATGAATTCACATTTCATGCTCATTAAGACCTTTTTCTTCTTTAAACGCTATACTACATCGAAAAACCCTAAGATCCATCACAAAAGTAATGCTACCTTGCTCCTTTATATCTTTTCTGATGTAACCCTTTGATCCTCTGACCTAGCTACCTAGTTTTTCTCCCTTATCCAATAACAAAACCCTAAAATTTCCAAAACCCATCTAAGCCTAGCTATCTAGCCTAAAATCCTTTACATTCCAATCATATCTTGCCTATGATTTCATAGAGAGAGCCATCTATGGTTTGGTAGGGCTAGCTACCAAACTGAAAGCTTGGTCTGTGGTTACCTCTGTCGATCTCCTCATCAACTTGGGACATTGTGGAGGATAACAGAGGGCATGACAACTAGGGAGTGCCAAGGTGTTCTAGTGAATTTAATGTTCCAAAGTCATGGAAAAATGTAATGCTAGTTGTGAATTTATGACTACCAAGGTGTGTTAGGGAATGCTATGGCATGCTAACATGTGCCTGATAGTACGAAGACATGTCAAACAAGCTAAGATGTGCCAAGTGATAAGGCATGCCAAGATATACAAGGGTGTGATAATGCATGCTAGGGACTATCAAGGCAACAAAACGGAGGAACAAGTTAAACTACAAGGAAATGAGCACATAGTAGGGTTAATAAGTCATCAATTTACCTTTTCCATGAGGGGCATGCTAGGCACACCAACACTAGGTGCCAATAGTTTTCAAGTGCCAAGTGTCAATGCATTCTAAGTGCCAAATCTTCCTCCATTTCTTCTCATCTAGTTTCCAATAATTGATCTCAAATAACTTTAATATTAAACCATGCCAAAGCATACCAAGTCACCTCAACGCATGCCAAACATGATAAGACTTGCCAAGTGCCAATGTGCATTAGGGAGTGTGATGCATGCTATGAAGTGGCAGAGCATATTGAAGAGTGCTAAGGTGTGCTAGAGAGTGCCAATGCATGTTGAGGAGTGTTAGGGAGTACTAGGAAAACACAAGGGAGAACTAGGTCAAAATGCATGGAAGTGAATGAATATAAGGGTGTGTCGGGGAGTGTTAATGAGTGCTAGTTGTCATGCCAAGGAGGGAGTGACAAGGTATACTAAGCACAGGTAAGGCATGCCAGGGAAAATCAAGGCATGTCAAGAAGTTATAGAGTGTGCTAGGTAGTTCTGGGGTGTGATAATATGTGCCATATAGTGCCAAGGCATGCCAGGTGCAGATATGCTAGGATGTGCAGGGTGCTAGAGTATGCCAATATGCGTCAAGGAGTTTCAAGGAAACAAAAGGAATAACCAAGCTAAAATGTAGGAAGATGAACACATAAGAGGGTTAATAAGTTGGGACTTTGCATTTTTCAAAAGGGGCATGCTAGGCTCACTAATAATATGTTCCAATACATGCCATGTGCCAAGTGCTAATGTTTGTCAATGCAATATTATGCCATGGTGTTCCAGGCATGCTAGGGACTACAAGGCATGCCAACACATGATAGGGGAGTGCTATGCTATGCTAGGGCATGCCAACATGTGCTTGGGCATCCTACTCATGGCAATATCTTCTAGGTACAAAGATGTTCCAGGACATGTGAGGTGTTACAAGGAATGTTAGTGTATTGTTCCAAAGCATGTTGAGGTGTGACATGAGTGTTGAGGAGTGTTATGTCTCTCTCGTTAATAGAATTAACAAAGCTTGATTATGTATAGTTCCTACACACACTAATGGAACCTTATTTAAAGGAAATTTGCTAGATAATAAACCTTATAGAGATGAATCATGTGTTGACTCATAGGAAAACTATCTTCTTATGACTTGAGGGAAATGATACACATTAATTACTTCTTAACAAATTGACTGACTATAACCACTATGACCTTGGACACATAATGAAAAAGACTCCACAACAATGGTATTAAATCATTATCTTTTGAAAAAAAATATAGTAACAGGTACATAGCGGCATCAAAAACTCATTACAATAATCAATGATGACGAACATTTTTTGACCGTCACCAAAAGCAACAAAAAAGAGCATTGGTGAGGGTCAATAAAATATCATCACTAGAAGTGTCACCAAAGAGAGAATTAGTGATGGGCCTTTAACAACCCTCACCAAAAGTGTCACCAAAGAGAGAATTAGTGATGGGCCTTTAACGACCCTCACTAAAAGACCTTATAAGACCGTCACCATATGTGACATTGGTGATGAGCCTTAAAGGTCTGTCACAGGCATGCAGCATCATCAGAAAATCATTGGAATGATCAATGATGACAAAAAAATTTTGACCGTCACCAAAAGTAACCAAAAAGAGCATTGCTGAGGGTCAATAAAATATCATCACTAGAAGTGTCACTAAAGAGATAATTAGTGATGGGCCTTTAATGACCCTCACCAAAAGTGTCACCAAAAAGAGAATTAGTCACGGGCCTTTAACGACCCTCACCAAAAGTGTCATTGAAAATGGCTTTGGTGACAAACCTTAAAGGACCACCACTATATACACTTACAACAACACTTTTTTAAAGACCGTCACCATATGTGACATTGGTGACAGACCTTAAAGGTCCATCACAGGCATGATCCTCACCAATGACCTTTTTTCTTGTAGTGCCTCCGGTGTTTTGGATCTATGAAAGTACATGGTCCACATATAATCTATACAGGGACTACTTACCACACTAGTACTACTACTACTACTACTACTACTTACTATACAAATTTCATTATCACCAATTGGACATGGGAGGAGGTCCAACTGTGTGTCTAGTGGGACCGAGGATAGTTGTGCAAGATAGTACCTCAACTGCGTCTCTAGAAAATAATTGTCAAAAATAAGTTTCGCAAAAGCCAACGGCTCATTATTTCCATCCAAGGGAGTAACATTGGGTTTCATGTATCTCTCTGACAATACCTAGATCTGGTTGTTCCTACCTTTATATGGAAGCCATAAGTGTTATTAGTCAGTGGCAAAGTATCCTTGTAGCTTTCTTGACGATTCTCTTCTTAGAAATACCCAATATGATTATGTGAAGTCCATAATTACAATGTTGATGCATTCATGAACTCATTCTTTAGATGATAACTCGATGATCAGATCCTTGATTTCATTAATTGTTGGAACATGAGTTCTGTACAGTTAGATGATCTATGCATATGTCTTGATCCATTGAGAATTAATCTTCTTGACCATGGAGAGTGTCATGACATTAATAGATGCACCAGAATCAACCAAGAAATTGTATAAACTTAAGCTAAAGATTTCAAATGATAACAGGAATGGTGGGCAGAGTGAGTCTGCCTCCAAGAAAAGTGAAATGAGCATAGATGGAAGAGTGTCAACAGACTTACTAGATCCCTTGCATGAAGAGGTAGCATCACTAGTAGATGTTTTCTTAAGTGCTTGTAGAAGAATTTCCCATTGGTTTGTGATTTTTGTGAGTTCAAATAGAGAGTTGTTTGCATGAACCTTCTTCATGTCTTCTACAATGTTGCATTCTATTGTGGGAAGACTCACTGAGGTGTCCGGGGGTGGAACTGAGTTTCTAGTTTCTGGTGGAATGGTTTTGAATTTACTGCTAGTGTAAACATTTTTCATTGGGACTATATTCCTGGAATTTCTCTGAGTGTTCTATGTTGAGTTAGCTGAAGGAGTCATTTTTCTTAAAAAAATTCCCCTGAATTTATGAACTCATTCATGAACTCATTCTTTAGATGATAACTCGATGATCACATCCTTGATTTCATTAATTGTTGGAACACGAGTTCTGTACAGTTAGATGATCTATGCATATGTCTTGATCCATTGAGAATTAATCTTCTTGACCATGGAGAGTGTCACGACATTAATAGATGCACCAGAATCAACCATGCAATTGTGTACACTTAAGCTAAAGATTTCAAATGATAACAGGAATGGTGGGCAGAGTGAGTCTGCCTCCAAGAAAAGTGAATTGAGCATAGATGCAAGAGTGTCAACAGACTTACTAGATCCCTTGTCTGAAGAGGTAGCATCACCAGTATATGTTTTCTTAAGTGCTCGTAGAAGAATGTCCCATTGGTTTGTGATTTTTGTGAGTTCAAATAGAGAGTTGTTCGCATGAACCTTCTTCATGTCTTCTACAATGTTGCATTCTATTGTGGGAAGACTCACTGAGGTGTCCATGGGTGGAACTGAGTTTCTGGTTTCTAGTGGAATGGTTTTGAATTTACTGCTAGTGGAAACACTTTTCATTGGGACTATATTCCTTGACTTTCTCTGAGTGTTCTGTGTTGAGTTAGTTGAAGGAGTCATTTTTCTTAAAAAAATTCCCCTGAATTTCTGTTTCGGCACCTCAATCACAGTGGTTGACCCCTAACTTCTCAAGTTGTACTGGTTATTCTTCTTCTAGATGAGACCATCACTCAAAGGCTCTTTATCGATATTGTTTTTCTGGGCTGCAAGAACATGTTGATACATATTTACCACATGCCTAGTGCTTGGAGCTTAATCAGTTATAACAAATTCTTCTTCTTCGTTGTCAGGCTCAACCTACTCATCAACCATGACTATGTCAATAAAATGCATAGAAATACTACTCATTCCTTCATTCCATTTTGGGTACGTCTTTTCCGAATGATGCCCATGGTGGAATGTGTAATATGTATCTGTGCCAATTTTCTCAATGTTCAGAACCATATTATAACTCTACATAGATTTTTTTGGCTGATTGTTGTTGTTGTTGGAAGATACATTCTTCTTCAACAGGTACCTAGGGGGATTGCTACTCACAGTGGTATTGCTTGTCCTCTATTTAATTTTAGCCATTTCAATGGTTAGGGAGTTGAAAAGACGAATTAGGCTTTAAATTTTGTTCGTTTCCTTTTCCTTGGCTTTTCTCACAGGGATCTAAGACCTCTTACCCATTTTCTTGGAGTCCTTCATGGTTTCATCATTTATGATGACTCCAATAGCATGTAGGTCCTTCTCTATGACAATAGCCTCTTCATAGTTTTCTGTTAGAGTCAGTTTCGTAGTTTGCTTAACAAAACTATGGAATACTAGTTGGCAAGGTAGAAGTGTAGTAGTCGATGGTGATGGAGTCATGAGGTTTCATTTCATCTGAAAACTTGTTCAAAATATGGTTGAACCTTTGATTGAAATATTTAACCTTTTCTTTATACTCCATCTTGAGACTACCTAACTCCTTCAGTAACATGGTAGGGGTCTTATCTTCAGCAAATATCTTAAGAAAGATCCTTTTGAGTACCCTCTAGTTCTGAATGGAGTTTGGAGGAAGGCTGTGGTACCATACAACTGCTCTACCATCCAAGGTACATGGAAATAGTATACATGCAACTTCATCATAACGTACCTCGAGTGTTTGTCGATGTAGGTAAAAATTGTCTAAGTGATCTTCCGCCTTCACTATCTTGTCAAGGTCATATTTCGTTAAGAGCTTCTCCACGTGTCTTGGCATCTTATGCAAGACACTCGGAAGTGCTAGTGGGCCCTAAATCATCCAATCCAGATTTTGGTCTACCATGTCATCTTCTTCATCGTCCTCCTCTTCCTCTTATGAATCTATTTGTGCTTCTTCCTTTTCTTCTCCTTTGTTTCCTTCCCCTCCGCCTCCTTCATCGAAGTTTGAACTCGAGAAGAATGGACTGCCTAATTCTCCCTCATGAAAGAGTGGAGGATCCTCTTCTTATTCAACAACCTTTTTTAGTTCTTCAAGAGTGGCGAGGATCGATTCTTCAACAGAGGAGACCAATACTCTCGTGCGGGTGCTTTTTCTCTTCTTTTGAGAATATGGAAGAGTCATTACTCCTAGAATCAATCCAACAAGTTTTTGAAATTGATGGGTGATGGGGCAGAGAACCCAAATCTAATGGTACAAGATTTCACATTCAAGCTTGGGTGGTGAGGAAATACCAACTTCAAGTTACGAGTAGGGGAGAGGGAGTGAAAATTATTGCCTTGACTAGAAGATGTATGAGTGGAGTTAGTGGGACAATAAACCATATAATACTATCTATCCTCCTTCTAGTCCCTAAAATGTTGACCGTGCTAGACCCACCAACATTCAGGGGATCTCCCCGATATGAGGTCCCAATCAAACCTCACACTATTTGGTGTAGGATTCCCATCTAGTATAATGGAATAATTTCCAAATTCTTAAAGGTTTGCCTCAGATCTAGTTGTTAGCATGAGAAACTAATGCAATTATTCAAACAATAAGGTGAGTGTGCAACACAACTGTGTCTAGGTTTTATTACTACCAAAAGGGGGGAGAAAAGTGAGCCTATAAGTGAGAGGTAATAATACCTCCCAAGAAGAGACACACATCAACTAGAAAATCATGTGTGACATCCAACTATTTACAATGGATGTGATAGTTGTTAGAACTAATGAACATGGAAAGATCCATCTACCATCTAGTGGAGTAGTCCAAAGCGGATGTAATAGTTGTTATAACTGATATGTAAGGAAAGGATTGCCTAGTATTCTACAAAATAACCCACAAGGATGAGACAATAGTGACAACCATTACAACACATTCCCAACAAGATAAGCACTAAAACAATTGAAATAGTTCAACTATCTTAGTACATGCAAAAATAAACATGAAATATAAATGCTCACAAAATAGTCTTACAAACATCCATAAGTCATGCATGGAAAAGTGTTGGCATGAAAAGGCTTCTATAATTTAGAAAAAGTTGCAAGACACATATTTACATTGTACATCACTAGCCCAAGTAGTGGGACATTGGAACCACTCCTTACTCCTCAAAGCACTAACTGAAACTCTCTATGCTTTGCGAGAGGAGCCAAGGTGAAAAGTCTTTTGTTCATACAATGAGGGGTTATATATAACCAAGGGGTGATGCTCAACCCTTGTGACTCTTTAACTACCCTCATGACTATTAAACTTCCTATGAATTTTTAACTGACATGACTCTTCATATTCATGTGTGTCCACTAGACTTCCACTTTACATTACATTTTATTTACAATATACACGGCTCATAATAGTGATGTGGCCTTTGAAAACTCATTACAAAACTTGGCATGACACTGTTGACATGGACTGGCTTGCTGAGGTGGAAATGTCAATCCCTTATTACTGCTAAGTGATAGATGTGTTCTTGGATGTGCTTTCTCTTCTCCTCCACATATCTTGATGATGTGAGGTCTTTAATGATATTTGGTCTTAAGAGGTGGTTGCATACATGTGCTCATTTTTCTTTCTCATTATAGGTTTCTTTGTTCGTCCAACTGTAATTGAGTCTTCAATCATGTTTCCTCCTTCTCCTTATTCATCATATCGTCATGATCTAACAGTGTACTTGTTCCTACAATTCACTCATGATGGGATGACATCAATCCAAAAACTCCCTAGTATAATACGGTGTATTTTTATCCATGGACTCAGCCCGGGACAAGTGACAAGCTGGAAAGAGGTCCCAGTAACTACACATTGTGCAGTTCCAAGTGATAGGGAGAGAGGTTTGTCACTAAGACTGCATAAAGCACGAATCAGGCTTGACTAAGGAAATTCTTAACATAGTCCTTACTGAGGGGAAAAATTGCGCAGGGGCCACTGGGAGACAAGATTATGTAGTTGAGACAGTCAATGGTTGATGTAGGATGGGACCTTGCGAGATAGATCTGTGTAGGTTTCAAAGGCAAGGAGGACTGGGCAATAGAGATACCTGGAGGAAAAATATGTGTAATTCATGAAGTCAGTGAGCTTCAGCTGAGGGAAGAAACTAGGGGGAAATTATGTGCAGTTCTAGGAAGAAATGTAGGTTGGGCTCTTTGCGCATTCTCGGGTTATAGTAGGCAAGGGGAGAAGCTTGAGGACTGATATTGCAAAGTGTGCAGTTCAAGTCAGGCTCGGAGGCATCACTGCACAATTCTGGGGATGAAGGGAGGTTGCTCAGCTTTGGAATTGCACAGTGCAACCACCTTGTGGGGCAGTGACTGTGCACTACACGGTTCCAGGTAGTAAGGTTGCATCATTAAGGGTTGATACTGGACAGTGCACAATTCAGTCAAGGTTTGATGAACTAAGTTTCCCAGTTGGGAATATTTTCAGAGAAATAGCTAAGTGTGGGAGGAAGGTTAACTTGTGTAGAACATGAACTTTGTGATCACACACTTAGCATACGTCAATGGCACGACAAAATAGACCACCGGGACAACAAGGCAAAGCACTACCCTATATGAGATTGTCTCATAATAAGAAGCGACAAGTGTGAGACTTGAGTTAGACTTTAGGACGACTGTGATGACGCTTGTGTGACAGTGCTTATACCTTTGTGTATGAGTGTGTCGGGTGTTTACATAGCTAGGAAAAATTGAATACGAAAAGACCAACCTTCGAAGCTACTAGAAAAGGTCTACAAGCATGGTAAAATAGTGAAACATGCCAAAAGATGACAATTGATCAAAAAAGAAAAAGGGGTGAAAAGACTCTAAGAAAACTCATGAAATGAGATCAAGTGTTTGCAAGAAGAAAGGGAAATACTGAGAAAGGCTCCGAAATTTGAGTGTAAACCAAAATTTTGGAGGGTGTTGCAACTACTACAACAGAAGCAATGGTCCCCATTACATTGAGTGCCTCTATGAGATGGGGAAACTTCTGCTGAACTTGGTCCCCAGTGTACCACTTGCCTTGGTGCAAGAGCTAGCTAAATTTGAAAGCGTGATACAATTTTATCCTCTATTGGTCATTTTTCTTAATCTATGTCCATGATTCGATCAGTTGTGTCCTATTCAATGAAATTTTTAGGTAGCTCTATTGGTGTTAGTTGCTCAAAAATGTTTGATGTTTCCAACAATGGTGGAAAGTATGGCCGAAGGCTATACACATTGAATACTAGGTGTAGGCCAAGGGATGGGGGGATACTTAGCTTGAAAGTGTTGTCATCCATAGCCTTGGTGATGGTATGACCTATATTAGAGTGGGAGAAGATTTCAATGGGATCTGACAAGGCGTTCCTTTTGCAAATGCAACCAAACCTTATTGCCCATTTGAAACTTATGTGGCACCCGATGTTGATCATGAAGTTGTTTGTATTTGGTATTAATTTGATCTAAGATATCATTAACCTACTAGTGGATGTGATGAACGTGTTTAATAAACTTGGTGGCTTTATCAACTTCAAACTGAACATGTACAAATTCTACCTATGTAGTTGCTAGAGGCACTACAACATTAATGGGACACAATGGTTGAAATCCCAGGTCCACTTGAAAGGGGTTGTAGCCAGTCGAGCTATGGAGAGTTATTTTATAGTTTTTTTGCACATATGGAATACTCTCATCCCATTTTCATGGATGCTTAGAGTTGTACATGTGTAGTATGTGCACTATCATCCTATTGGCGATCTCTGTCTGGCCATTAGTTTGGGGGATAAATGTAGTTGACTTGATGATATTGGTGCCCAACAACGACCAAAGGCTCAACCAAAATACACTTAGGAACCTGCTATCTTGATATGATATAATGATCTGTTGGATATCAAAATGTAGCTACACTCATTCAAAGAAGAGTTTAGCAGTGGATTCTACTATGATACTCTTCTTGCAAGCACCCAATATAGTCATCTTAGAAAATCTATTAATGGCCAGAAATACACAGTCATTACCATGTTTGTTAGAAGGAAGGCTAGACATATAGTCCATGGAGATGGATTCCCAAGGCTAGCTAGGAGTAGGTAGAGGAGTGTGTAGGCATTGCTTCTTAATGGTTGGCTTAGCAATGGCATAAGTAGTGCAAGATCTATTATATTTTCCAACATATTGTCAGAGTTTTGGCCAATAAAATTACTTCTATAGTACGGCCACTATCTTATCCACATAAAAATGTCCTGTGACCCAACTGAAGTGTGCCTCCCAAATAAACTTGGCATGCTCGCTTGAAGGAGCACAAAAGTGTCCCAAATAGCATAACAGTGAATCCTAGAGGTGGAAGTTTGGAACTTGCTTTCCATCCATCATCATTTGGTATGTGGTGGAAAATTCTGGATCATTTTTGCACAACTATGACCATCCAAAAGTATCATGCCTGCATGAGTTGAGAACAACGGTCATTGCCATAACTGGGGGTTGAATGAGGCAATTTTCAATGTTATTTGTGTTTCCCTTCTTGTATTTAATGTTTAGATGGAATTTTTGTAGATATGTGGACCATTTATGAAGACTATCATTCTGCAACTTTCCCTATGTTTGCATAAAATGAAGATATTAGTGATATGTGTGGATTATTGTCTCCTTCCCCAGAATATAATTCTTCCACTATTAGCAAGCCTACACAATGGAATACATCTCCTTATCATAGGTAGGGTATTGTTTAATAGTATCAGAGAGTGTCTCACTATGATAGGCCACTAGATTCCCTTTCTAGGTGAGAACTACACCAATAACATAGTCAGAGGTGTTTGTCTCAATCTCAAATGATTGTTACAGATATGTAAATGTGAGGATGGGCACAAATAAAAGGTAGTGTTTTAGCTCAACGAATTCCTTCTATTGTGACTTACACCAAAAATCCTTTTCTTTCACTCTTCCCTTTATAACATGGCTCATAGGTCAAGTGATATGAGAGAACCTCAACACAATTGTTCGATAGAAATTGGAAAGAACGAAGAAGCTACCAAACTCTATTAGAGTTATCGAGATTGGCCAATCACGAATGACTTGGATCTTAGCTAGATCCACATGCACACCTTTCTCATCAATTATGTAGCCCAAATATTGAACCTGTTCCATGCCAAAGAAGCAATATTTCTCCAAGTTGGCACATAGTTTTTGCTGCCACAAGGTTTGAAGGATCTGTTGAATACATTGCAAGTGCTATGGCCAACTCTTATTGAGGATGAGGATTTCATCCATATATGCAAGCATGAATGAGATGGTAAAATGTTGTAAGATGTCATCCATTAGCCTCATAAACTTTGTAGTTGCATTTGTCAACCCGAAGGGTATTACCAACCACTCAAAGAGACCCTCCTCAGAGTTAAAGGTGGTCTTCCATATATTTGTGGGTTCTATTGGAACTTGGTGATAACTAGAATTCAAATAAATATGTTTCGAAGTACTAAGCACCGTTGAGCTGGTTAATAAGGTCATCAATTCGTGGGATCAAGTATCTATTCCTGACAATTATTTTATTCAATTCCCAATAATCAATGTAGAGTCTCTAGGTCCTAGGTCCTATATTTCTTCTATACAACTACAAATGGGCTCCCACAAGGTGAGGAACTTAGTTGGATATGCCCTTTTTGTAGCAACTCCTACATCTACCACTTGATTTCTTCATTTTTTAGAAGAGAGAAACAATATATTGGCCCATTAAGTAGAGGTGCTACGAGAGTTAGATTGATAGAATTCTTGACTTGATAATGCAAAGGTACCCATGTGGGTGAGGAGAATATGTCCATGTACTCTTCCAAAACCGTATCAAATTGCTTCTACTACGTGGGAAAACCCTTTTTTTAGGCCATGAATGCGGCCATGATCTTCCCCTTACTTTGAGAGCGAATTAGGAAGAAACAAAAGAAATTGGTCTATGTGATGATTTTACTACATTACTTAGCAAAGATCAAAGAAATAGTAGTAGGCAGGCTACCTCTAGTATCCTTTATAGTTTTATGCCCAAAGTAATAACAATAGTATGAGGTATAGACTCATACATACCATGACGCTTCCACAAGTATGGTTGGCCGAATAAAACATCACAAACTTCAAGGGGAGAAACATCACACAGTGCCTTGTTCATGAAAGGCTTGATGTTGTAGGGAAGGCAACACTACTAGCTGGAACGAAGATATTTCCCTTGGTGCAGCCACTTGATGGTGTATGGCTATAGGTGTGGTGTTTTTGGCAGGCCCAAACACTTAATGAATTCTAATGGGATGAGATTATTTCAACTCATTCTATTGACAAGGAATTACAATGAAGAACATTTCACACACATTTGTGAGTGGAAGTGGATCTCACCCTCCTCTAGATATTTAGGCTCAATCTTCTAGACCTTGGTGGTGCCAATGGTGGTGCTAGGTTCTGCATCAATGATTTATTCCCCTCAGTAGTTTGTAGCTCAGATTTAGAATATCATCTGACTTTGACGCTTTTAGCTCATCCACTAGTGACTACTTTGCGTGACACTCATTTTTGTTGTGAGTGGGGATCTTTGGAACTCACACCATTTTCCTATGTCTTTCTTCGGCTTCCCATTGCTATTATTTTCTTGTGGATTTAATGGGTTGTTTAGTGTCATTCAACCTTGGCTCTATCCTTTGATATGTGGTTTGTAGGTTCCTTTACCCTGCTTCAGATTCACAGATCCAAAGTATTGCTTTTTCTGTTTAAATATCTACTTGATCTTGACAGCATTTCGGTACGTTGTGCCAACTGAGGAGATGTCCAAGAACTCCATTTCATCCTAGATGTATTTGTGTAGACAACCATGGTGCTTAAGTAACATATGTTTCTTAAAGTCCTTGATACCCAACTTCTTGCGTAGGGTATGAAAAATATTCTTGAACTCCAAAACTTCTTGGTCCCTTTCCTGTTGTAGTTTGGTCCATTTTATGTACTTGTCTTCTTAGCTCCTAACAAGGTAATATCGTTACTTGACAACATCTTGGAAAGAATCCCAAGATAATGCAATTAAAAATAGTGAGGATTTTTCCTTGTCTCTTTTCTCATACTAAGTTTCGCAATAGTCCTTGACATGGGTGGTGACCTTTAGGAGTGAAAAATTAGTATTTTCCCTATTGGAAAAATTATGGACCGAAAAATATCCTTCAACCAAATTTAAAGGACCAAGTGCTTGGATTGAATTTTCCAAGAATTAGGCCCTCTGGGTGGTCATTTTGGACCAATATATCCAATGGGATGTTGGCTAGTTGCCAACTGACTATTATTTCTACTTGAATTATAAAAAAAATAGTTATTAGGGGCTTTGAAGTTCTGATAAATCGTGTAAACGAAGTCCAAAAAGGGCTACATTTCCAGTTCAAGGGTGGGCTTGAAATTATGAAGGAGGTTAAAGATGATTGACAAGAAAAGGAGGCCATTCTCTTCATTATTTGTAGTCAAACCATGCTTGTTAAGGGTTTCAATCAATGCTATGAATTTATGAGGGTTTGCATCCTCAAATTACTCAAATTACATTTCAAGAAATCTAATTGCTCAAAATTACTAAAATTACTCAAATTGCAGCTAGAGAAATCGAAAAACTCACTGTGATGATATCTTACACTACTAATGCTTGACACAAAGCTACACCGATTTACCAAATAGCCTCTTTGCCACGATGGTTTTTAAGCCCATATTAATTCCTTCATTGAGAATAAAACCCAAAATTCTCACACCTTCATCACCAAAAGAACCCAAATTCTCATGCCTTCGTCATGAATAAAACCCTAAATTCTAACACCTTCCTCGAGAACAAAACCCAAAATCATTCCCATCCTTCCTGTGTTGTGCCTAGAAAACCCCAAATTCACCCTCGTGTTATGCCTATTATATTTGAAATTTAAACAAATATTATACTTTTTCATTATATTTTTATAATTACAATTTATTCTTAAATGCATATTATTAGGAGATATAATGGTTAGGAATGAGGGGAAAGGGGGGAGGGTGTAAATACTATAGTGTTAAGGGTTTATGGACGGTGCCAAAAACCTTCCAACCAAGGGGTCCTCCCTGATGTGAAGCCCAAATTAAACCTCACACCATTTGGAGTAGGATCCCCATTCAGAGCATCTGCCCAACTACCATAACTCTACATTTTTCCTTAACTACAATGAATAACATAAGAGAGTATGTACATAACCTTTGAAATCAACAAGAAATTTGACACTGTGGAATGCTAATTGCAATGTGTAAAAGGAGACCTTCACGAGAGGGAAGTGTGAGTGAACCTGTAAAAGGAAAGTAATAGTACTATCCTAAGAGAGGCACATGAGAGTAAGGACAAATTTCTCAGTTATCTAGTCAAATAGTTCACATAGATCCAATGATCATTAAATAAAATACAACACACATTCAACAAGATCATTCCAAAGACAATGTAGTGGTTCAATTTACTTAGTACGTATGAATAAAACATATACCACAAACATTTAAAGAATAGTCTTACAATATTCATGATACATGCATGAAATTGTGTTGGCTCAACGAGCTTCTAATTATTACATGAAAGATCCAAGTACACCATTACAAATGTGAGACACTAGATCCAATAATAGAACATTAAGTCACTTCTTGCTTATCCAAAAAATGATCTTCTCTCCTATGTCAAGCTAGAGAAGCCAATCCTAGCTCTCCAAAATCTATGATTTGAAAGGCCCTTTGCTTGAGTTACAAGGGTGTATTTATAACAGGATGAATGAAATTTCATATTCCCATGACTCTCAAGCTTCTCTCATGACTCTTGGACTTCCAAGTGACTCTTGAACTTATATAAGACTCTTGGAATTTTCCTAGTGACTCTTTAGTCGACATGTGACTTTTCGTATTCCACATGTGACTCTTGGACTTCCACACCTTTACATTTTTGTGATTTTTTGGACATACATAATTACATTCCACATTATGTGGAAAGACTCATTGACACATATGACACTGTGATGACAATTTTACAAGTCATGACTTGGCAATTATGACTTCTAACTTCATGATGATGTGACATTGCCAAGTTGATCTTCTTGATTCTTTCTTTGTATCTTTATGATAGATGGTACATGTTCTTCCTCTTTCTCCTCCAAAAGGCTTGAAGATATCGATTCTTTTATATGATCTAGATATTATAACTTCTGCCATGATCTAGTGTCTCTTTAGATTCATGTTTATTATTTATCATGTCTTCATATATTACTAAGTGTATTCTAGAATAGTCTCCTTCTCCTCCTCTCTGATCAATCATCTTGTCATGTCAAGATATAGTACCTGCAAGTGAAATGCACTCATGACAAGAATACATCATTTTGGAGATATCCTAGTCTAACTCACTTCATGAAATCAATTAATTGACCTAGAAATGGGTATTGGATAGGGAGGAAGGCTAAGGAATTTCACAATGCGCAGTTCTAGTGGACAGGGATGCGAGAGTTGTGACTGCAACTACGTAATGTGTAGAAACTAGAGGCCTAAGAAGTAAGAATACACAATTGAGGGTTACTATGAGGTAATATTTCCCAGTGTAACTTCACAATGTGTAGTTTAGGAGAGAGAGAGAGAGAGCCAGTGGATTTCGTAGTTTCTCATTTCAATTAACTAGGGAGACAAACTACTACTTGCAACAACACAATACATAGAAAGAGGCTAGTTGGGAGAAAATATTGCAAAGCCCTGGGAAGAAATAGGTAGTCCTTGAGCACCATGACTATGTAATGTGCAGTCATTGGAAGTATTTACTGCACATTTTTTAGTTCCAAGAGGTAGGACAAGCTTCTTGTGGTCTAAGACTGCGCAATGCACAATTTAGAGAGATAGTTTTGGAGGAGGTTGACCAGAGAAGGATCAATTGCAGAAAATAACTAAGTGTGGCATCTAAGAGGTGAGAGATGGGACCATAACATGAATTGAACATGATCACACACTAATAGATGATCAACCACTTAAGAAGGAAGCATTTAATACCCATAATCAACATGCTCCTATTGAAATGTTAGTAATACAATATTTACCTCCAAGTGCGACACTTAAGATACACTTTGCAACATAAGTGATGACACTAGCGAAACAATGCTCAAGAATTGGGGGATATAGAACATATTAGTGCATGAGAATGTATCATAACTACTCTTTGAGAATGCACAAATGACTCTCTTTGACTAGATGCACCACTTCCCTAATCACAAGATGACACTTGCGTAAGTAAGAGAAAAGTGCAAACAAAACGTGAAATGGATAAAAGAAAGTGAAAGAAACATATGCTAGAGAAAATATAACATGAAAATGACACTTGTTAAAGTGAAATAAAGAAAAAAAAATAGCCATGAATGTGAAAGTGACACTCGTGACAACAAAGGTGCGCCAGAGCGACAGTTGAGAAAACTCACCGAAATAGAAGTACAATTGTAATCAAAGTGATAGGGAGACTATAAATGGAGAATGTGAATTGGCTATGGACGTGTTGTGGAGTACACTATGCTTACATATTTTGCAACCACTGTCACTAGTGATTGTGCAAGCTTTATCTTCAAGAGTTGTGCAATGCCCATCTAAGATTGCATATAAATATGTGTGTTTATGAATTCATCAAAGATAGAACATGTGTGAGAAAGTGACTTTGACATTTATAAGAATAGTTAACACTTTGAAAAACATTAGATGACCACTAAGTGACCATGGAATGAAAAAATCGCAAGATCCTCAGTAGGCTCCAAAATTCAAGTGTAAGAAAAATTTTGGAGGGTGTTTCTCATAAAAACAACACTTCGTGACATATTGGAAGAACTCCAACTTATCTGTTTAAGTTTAATCCTTGCGTGCAAGGCCTCAATATTTTAGGAAGCATCGATTCACCATATAGATTACCCTGCTTTATTACTTATCCTAGTTAAATATATAATCCCCTCTATTCTTTGCTCAACTTAAAACACATCAACATAAAACTAATCGTACCTCAACTTTCGATATGGGAAAAGGATAATAAGTATACCAATATGTTTAAGCACATTATCTGGTGTTTCTCTACTACCAGTGAGTTTGTTGTATACCCTGACAGAGTGACCTCAACGAAACACAAGCATCACTTTGCTCCCAACAGGCCTTGATAGTACCCTGATGAAGTTGCTTGCTTCACCTCTCTTTGTAGGAAGCCTTTCTCTTCTTCACACTTATTCTATTTTCTTAAAGATATGCTTGAAATGCTTATTAAACATTTATAGCATAGGTGGAAGAGGGAACCTAACTTATTGAGAGCATGAGAGGTCATTCCTTATTTAAGGGATTTGAAGGATAACTAAAGTTAGTATGCTTGTTTTAAAGTTTTCTCCTTTCCCTTCTCTACTTGGTTGAGTTGACATATCAAAACACCATTCAATATAAGGTTGAGACAAAATGAGAGTTCTAATAAACATACAAGCTTCATAGTTCAACCAAAATCTTTATGTCTAGAATGAATCATATTTTCCATTCAAACATCATCGACTTTAAAGAAATGTAAACCAAGACAAGGAAGAGGATTGCATATTATAAAACCATTTTTCTTCATCACAATTTCCCTTTTCAAGTTTCACTACATTGTATTTTGATCCAAAGAAGAGCATTTTCATGTGGAGTCTTATTTAATAAAAGAAAGAAAGAAAATACAAGGATAATAGGAAGACAAAAGGAAAAGTAGAGCATAAGTAAACTTAACTAAAGAGGAACATGGGAAACAAACAAAACACACAAACCAATTGCAAGGACTAGTGCAAGGTCATGCAATGCAACCAGAGAACTAAGGTGGACCTACACATACTCATAACCTAACGAGCTGGAAGGCTAGAGCTACGTCAAGTGAAATTTCAAATGGGGCCACATCAACTTCTCTCGACCTACAAACAAAAAGATGGAATCAATTAAAAGGAATCTAAATAAATGTGAAAGATGAAAGATAACAATTTGAAAATCTTGCACAATGAATTGAAGGTATTTCTTATCAATACAAAGACGTTCAATAATAAGTAGTGTAACAACCCTAGGTTTATTTTCTATGTAAATAAAATAAGTCCAAGGTCATGGGACATGTATTACAAGCTTAATGAAGGGATAAAATTGTAGTGGGCACCACTTAATGTTTATTAATGGCTATAGAAACTGGGAAAGGCGAGAGGAAGTAAATGGAAATTAATTATAAGAATAAAGGAATATAGGATAAAAGTGAGATGAATAGACACAAATATGCATGCAAGGGAAATTAGAGAGAAACTAGAGGAAAATGAAGAAAATGGAAAAAGGAAAGGAGGAGACTAATAAAATGATAAAAAAGCATCACAAAAAAATTCATAGCTTTTAACATTTTAGGTTTTGGCTCTCTTATTCCATACTCTTACACTCTTCCACACATAGAGAATTATTGGAGCATCCTAGCATTCACTTGGGATTTGAGAGAAGAAAGAAAAGGACAAGCAAATGAATTGTGAGCAATGGAGAGAAGGTTGGATCAACAACTACAGCTAGAGTTCATTGCAGGTAACATGTTGCACGTGTAATTTCCTTATTGAGACTTGGATGCATGGGACATGCATGTGGTTCTTTGGTTATTTTATTGTCATTGACATGTGATTTTCCTAGATTTCTAGTGGTTTCAAACTTGCCTTGCCATTTTCTAGAGTGCCATGATGTAGTGGGTTCTCTATTTTGATTAAGCTTCAGATGGCTGGTAGGCTTGGATAATGGTTGAGGTGGTCTCAAGAAAATTCCCAAGGGCCATGGGTGGAGATGAGATTTCTCCTAGAACTCTTGATGGATGGGCATAGACAAAAAAAATTCCTTTGGAGTTGGTGAAGGAAGTCAGAGGAATCGAAGCTTGTTTTGATGTCAATGATTTATGGACCAGTTTAGGTGAAATCACTATGGTTGAGGGTTGAGGTGGTTTGGCCTCTGGAGGTCCTGGTTGGTTCTATTTTGGTTTAGCCTACATTATTCCACATGCGTGCTTCGAATATGGCATGGGGGTGATTGGATGAAAGAGATATTGGGTTTAGCCCAATCTCTGGTTAGGTGGTATGTGGAAGTCCTTGACTTGATTGACTTTTGTGTATGCTCATATAATTTATTTTCTTATTATGATTGATGAACACTTGTGTTGGTTATTATGTTGATCTTACCATTGGTTTGTCATGGATTTTTTGTTGGTTATATGTTTGTTACATGCATGGTTATATGATGTGCTCTTGCTATGGATCTTGTTCCTGATTTGATAAGTGATTGAATGGTTGATGAATGAATAGGCTAAAATGTGTTTTTTCAACTACCATGAGAAGGAATTGAGCCTTCTAGATGATTCTTTGATGAAATTCAGAAGTTCATGATCAAATACGCGTTCATGACATGTATCTATTAAGTTTACCATATGTTTGACGAAATGTTTACCATGTGTTTGACTTGTCTTGAGTAAGATCTAGCTTGATTATTGATCATTCACACTTGTGATCATATTAGTTTGCATTATGGAGGGTTTTGGGAAAATATGAGAAGTGGCTTGTAAGCCAGCCCTGAAAAAGTGGCATATATCTCGCCACCACATGCACAAAACTAGAATATTTTAGTCATAACCACATGAAAGAAGGGTTGTAGGTATAGTTGGAGCCTTCCAACCACATGCATAGTGTGTCAAGGGTGAAATTGGGAGGTAAATATTGTGAAAATAAGTTACAACTTAGGGATTGATCACCAGGGGTGGTTGTCAGACTCCTAAGTGATCTAGTGTCCCTAATGGGTGGTAGAAAGAGTTTCGGTTAGTAGTTCTGACTTAAATAACTGGAACTTGGAGGTCGATTCATGTCATAGTAATTCTCAACTCATGTTTATGCCGAAAATATTGTAAAAGTGGGTAAATGTGGGATGGGGTAGTTATAGGGTGGTATTAGAGAGAGTTTGTAGCATTGGACCTTGGGGTACATGTAGATGGTTATGGTTACCATGTGTACAATTATTGTTACAGTTTTGTATTATTATCATGAATGCATCATGATGTTGATATGTGTTGTTATATCATGCTAATATGGACTGAGTTATGCAGATATGATAGCCTCCCTTGAGATACACTAAGGTGTGATTTTGATTATGTCTTCTGTTTGGTTTATCTTACATGGTATGTTTGTAGTGTTACACGGTATTTTGTCACACCTCTTGCACTTCCTTGTGACATACCCCAAAGTTCCCGAAACATGACCATAATGTAGTGTACTCATTCATATATGCAGCATAGATCCTCCCTCAGACATTGACTGGAAAATGCCTTGAGCGTCCCCTAAAGGAAATAGCTCTTAAACCCTAACGTGAGAGTCATCGCTCTTATGAGACTGAAAACGACGATGTTCTCCTGTTACATTATACTTGACCCATGATGGCATTGCTCTGTTTACTTGTATACCTATGATGATCCAAAAAAGGCAATTTTCCCAAAGAGGATGAGAAGCTTCGTGATCTAGAAGCTTCCAAAGCGGCAAGCTGGAGATTGTTCGGCGTAGATGAGGTCGAGTTCTCCCAACTTGGCCTCCTTGTCTTATCCCTATGAGATACCTCCTTGACATGAGGGCCTACTCCTATATTTGGAGAGATCCTAACTCCCTTTCCCTGCCTATATATTCATCCTCTCCCATTCCCAAATGGTTGGTCTATGTCCATTTGCACCCTTATGCTAAGATTGTGCCTATATGCTACTCATTTGGCTTGGAGAAGGAGTGCTTGGAGAGATTAGCTTGAACTTGCAAATTCATTCAAAGAGAGGCTATCAACATCAAGGCTTGGTTGTATGCTTCCCCTTCTTTTCTATTAATATACAATTGTTGGTTCATTTTCGATTGATGTGTATGCTCATGTATCATCTATCTTAACATTCCTTGATCAATTAAGTAGGTCACTATTGAATATGCTATTTGTATTTGCATGCCCTGTTGTGTCTCGATCTCTTGTGCATGTTCATAAACGCTGTAAGAAGCAAGAATGATCCTATGACATAAGTGATTTAAGGTCTTCAACAAAGGAGATCAAGGGAGCATCAGAACGAGGTAGGCCATCTTCTTCATTTCTCTTTTCAATTTCAACTTAGGAAAGTGTCCAGTAGATTGTCATGTAGGTGGCTAGTCCCACTGTTACACGACATTTTGTCACTCTCCCTATACTCCCCATTCCTTGATCCTGGAGGACCTCTACAGTGAACCCTACATGATTTCCATTCATGAAGAAGCTCCCATTTGTCCCTCTTCATGAGCAGAACAAATCCCTTTTGCATCATTTCCCAAAAATCTTCTGTTTTTCCCAGTTTACAAGATCGACGTTAATGACCAGTGTCCTCCTCATGCCAATATGCATGGATTAAAACTGTCTCTAGCGCCGACCGGACCAACTGGGCCTTGTTCTATTTGCTCCAATCCTCTTTTGGAAATTTTTTAAATAAGGAGCCGAAGCTTCTAGCTTTAGAAGCTTCATAACGAAAGTCTAGTAAACAGTTGGGTCGAATGGACTTGAGGATGTCAATTTGGGCTCCTTTCCCCTATTAGAATGGAACTACCTCAAGGGATAAGACCTTCTCCCATGAGAAGAGGAACCATCTCCCATCCATTCATGCTATATAAAACCTCCTTTTTTTCCCAAGCACAAGCTAGTGTTAATTGCTGGTGTGTTAGTGCTAATTAAGTTTGGAGTAATCAACAAGTTATTCATAGTTGTAGCTATCTAGTTGTGTGTGAGGGAGAAGTGTGAATTTTCATTAGTGTGAAGACTAAAGGGAAGACCCTTAAAACTACCATTGTTGAGGCTATCACAGAAAGCTAATGGAAGTGTGTGGGACCTGGATTTGTTGGAGGAGAACAATAACTTCAAGACAATGGTTGTAATCTCTTCTTGATTTAATATATATTCAACTATCGATTGATTTCCTACATAATGTGTCATCTCACATGTTTATGGATTAATGATTCTTGGCATGTTAAGTAGTTTGAATTACAATTTGTTTGTTATCACGATTGTTGTTTGTTGTTGTTTACTTGTTTCAGGTGTTCGAAGAAGGAAACTGGAGATAGCTAGGGCGAGTAAGCAAGGTTATCACCAAATGGGATAAGCGTACTAAGAGGTAGGCCCTCTTAATTGGTTCTAACCCAAGGAAATATTCCATAGAATGTCTTGTTTGTGGCTAGACCCACTATCGGGCTAGAGGAATTGTTTGTGTCTGCACTTAGAATTTTACTTCACCACAAATTGGCGATTCCACTGGGGAATCTGATCCTTCTATTTGTTTTCTTGGAATTTCATGGTCTTTTGTGAACTTTTATAGTTTCGCCATTTCCCTTTAGTTTTGTTTGCTTTGATTTGCTTACTGCTCTGGGTCTGATATTCATAGTAGCAAGTCTAGTCTCAACTATTTATTTTTTTCTTTGCATTCTCACTCAGCGTGCTTATTTCACTGACAGTCGTGCCGATCAACGTGATATGCTGAGAAACATTCATGCTAACCCCCTTCTAGTGCTTGTTATCAATTAGAAAGTCGCGTCGATGCTTGTAAGTGAACATTAGGGTTCACCCCAGATCTTGGCCAGTGTGCCTTGCTCTCTTGGTTTCTGCATTGTAAGTTGTTTAGACTATCTTCTCTCTGACTAGAAAGTTGCTTTTCATTTGGTTTATTTGCTTGTTGATTTTCCATTCACTTGATTTTGTGGGTCATTGGATGGTTCGTGGCCCTAGGGCGTCTAGTATGTTGTCCATTCAACTGATTGTGAACTTAGTGAGTCAAGTTGTTGGTGCATTTACTCCTTGAATTTTGTTTATGGTCCTTCTATGGCTTTGACCTCCATTACACAAGTTTGAAAAGTTTTGCTTTCTTGTCTAAACATCTCTTTTCTGGCATAAATCACATTGCTTGTCTTGTTTTTGGTAAAATTGTTGTGTCATTAGTTTGAAAGAGATTCTCTTTTCGTGTTTTTCATTTTCTTGAGAATTGATTGTCTCGAAACTTTTCCATTGAAGTGTTTTATGAGAAATTCATTTGTCATTTCATGAAAAGTATGAGATTCTAGTTTTTTGTATCAATATGTTATAGTAGTTAGCATCATTGAAGACTAGGATTGCATTTTCATTTGAAAAGAAAAAGAATTCTCTTTACTTCTAAAAGGACTGTTGGAATGTACTTGTTAGGAAATTAGGAATTGGAATGTAACTTTCATTAGTTTATTTTCTCGAAAAGGGAAGTAGTGAAAAATATTTTTTCTTTCGGTTGCTTGATTGTTTTCATTTGATTGTGTTTTCTACCCAGTCTCGTGTAGACAATTCATCAAATTGAAAGGGTCTTGTCTCATTTAGCTACATTGAAGACATTTCAAGTCACATCGCTAAGGCCTGAAAAGCGAGACATAATTGAAGATAAAATTTAAAATGAACTCAATTAACCTAAGGCGCATTTGGAACCTAACAATCACATCTAGTAGGTCTAGGCTAGAGATGTGTTCTGACATCTTTAAACCTAGCAGCTGTTGTTAGCTTCGGCACTAGACAGCACTAGTACATACTTGTGCTCCCCATATTGTTGAGTATATAAAGGGAGGCCCCTCTAGGCTACAATCCTTTATCCATAGGAAGCCAATTTTATCACCTTGCAAATGTGATTCACCAAACACAACATTCAAGGAGATTGTTTGTTCATACTTCCCGGTTCACTAAGAGGTATTCTGCAGCTCACGATTGCTTGGTAATATTTTTTACATAGATCATCCAGAGTAGTCATTTGATCTTATTGACTCATTAAACTTAAAAGATCATTCAAGCACTTGTCCTTTCGAGCTTGTTTCCAATCGAAAGTGATAGAGTCATCTTTGCTTCTTTCTCGACTCTTAAAACATGAAAGAGCACCAATTTATTTATGTGTCTTAAAAAATTGTTGCCCACGATCTTATAACATTCTATTAAGTATTTTCTAGACCAAATTGTAAGTTTTCCCTAAAGTAAATTTTAAACCCTTGAAATTTATCTCTCTTTTCCGGTTAACTAAGACGAGGTCATCGTGGTTGAACCATCTGGTTCACCTAGTTCCTCTTCCTCTCCTTCGTCTGAAGGATTGTCTGAGAATCCTTTTCCTGAATTACCAGAGTCACTCGAGGACCAAGTTGTTGAAATCAGAATCATTCTGAGAAACCTTTGTCATCTCATCCTCCACCTACTTCAGATATTGGGCCACCTGTTGATATTAGCCTGGAATCTCCAGACAGTCTCGTCCAAACTCCTGAGATTTTGCTGATTACTGACGGTCAGCTTGGACTGGTTATATATCCTCCAAATCCTTTGTTTGACCCTGTTGTGATATCACTGTAGTGTCTGTATAGTCCATACAATCAGCTGGGAGTTCCTTTGGAATTATCCCCTCATACATCTTTGGTCGTTCATCGTCGTTCGTTCCTAGCTATGAAACACAAAGGCGAAGCTCTAGTTAGCTTTCTGGATCAATCAAAATTTTCTATTTCACACATTGTCGAAGAGGAAAAACATCAATTTCCTCCTAAAGGTTTCCCCTATACAAGGAGCATTCCCATCAGTGTGTATTGGGATTTTCCACCTAATTATGTGACTTTAGCACAGTTGGTCTCAGGTACACCTAGTACCTCATCACTTTATCACAACCCTATTTGGGCATCTGGCGCCATGCCTACTATAGGTTGATTCATTCCGAACTTGATCTTCAACAGGTTATTGCCTCAGTCCCAGTGAAACCCACTGTTACAAAACCTCTTGTCTCATCCATCCCAATCACCCACCCAGTTCAGCTGACAGTCTCGAGGCATGTTGCTGTCAGTTCTTTGACCCCTCTAGTAAGTGGACAAGTTGTGCCACCACCTGGGGGGGGGAATCTAAGTGTTCCTATGATGTCAGGCACAACAAATGTGAGTAGCTCATAGGCTCACATGGTTGGGATGAACCAGCCTTCTCTCGTGTTATCCAAAACCCTATTGGTTTTGCTGGGTCAAGCAATTTCTAGTATCAACAGCCTTATGAGGCTCAGGTTCAGTACCAATCTCTTTATGTTCCATATGGTTCTCAAGGAATTGTCAATCTGCCTTACATCCTTAAGTCTGGACAGTATGTTTAGCCTAGTCCATCCACTTTCTAGGGTGGTTATGACCAGATACAGTTCAGAAATTTTCTAGGAATTGTTCAAGTACCTCTGCAATAGCAAGGACAACCTCTGCAGCAACAAGGGCAACCTTTGTTGCACCAAGGGCCATCCGCGTAATAGCAGGGGAAGATGATACCGCAACAAGGATGACTACAACAACCATAGGGCAAACTCTTGCAACAGTTGCAACAAACTATTCATTCAATTTAATGCCTTAAATTTCTAACATAAATTATAGACCAGGGTTAGTAAACTGATGAAATGTGGTGCACAATATGTGCTTAGTTAACCTTGTTTTTTACTTTTTTGAGTATGTTTTTGTATTGTTTTGAGGATTTTATCTTTTATGCCTAATGATTTTAATGGATGTTAAGTGTCAATTATTAACTAAGTCTAATGGATGTTTAATATAAAAAATAATTTCTAAGAAGGAAGAAAAGGAAATGTACTTCAACTAACTTAATTTGCATAAAATCAAATCAAAAACTTGAATGGTTAGTCTAATCTAGGCTGGCACTGTGCTTATGAAAAGCAGAGTATTATTCTAGATACAATTGTATTCATTGATAAGATGAAAATGAAATCACTTCCTATCCTATCCTTAAAAACTCTTGATAAAAAATAAAACTAATCCTATTCTATGAAATTAATCTTACAAATTTACAAAGGGATGCACATGGTTGATGGCGACCCTTCCATTGTCCAATAGCATTCCAACTCACAAAACTCACATTCTAAAATTCAATAATAGAAAAGAACCTTCTTTATTGATAAACTCACAACTTTACGCAATGTAAATCTACACTCCTAATCTCATTACATCAATAGATCTTCACTTTAGATCTCATTCCATATCAAGCCTTGTTACAAAACATTCTATAATTATTTCTCTTCTTTTCCTCCTTTTTTTTACCCCTTGATAAGAGAAAACATCCCCTATTTATACAAAAAGATGAGAAGTTATATTATTAATGAGAGTCCATGAATCTCTCCCTATATCTCTAGAGTTACAATCAAAATAGGAAATGATAAGACACATGTCTTCTTAGAGTTCAATACAAATAGGAAATGAGACACATATCCTTATGATCCCATGATTTTCTCCACTCAAATTCGAATTTGGCCTTAGGAGGCTACATAAGGGTCTTTTAGGAGGTTCCTTTTGACCTACAAATGTCAACAATCTCATCCCACTTGTTAGGTATAAGCATATGCACATTATTTTTTAATTTTTAACCATAAATTCACTTTAAAATGCTAAGAATTAATAAAGTTTGGAAAAACATAAATGTGACCAAATAATGAAAAAGGTAAGATAAATGTAATGAAATGGAGGTAAATGTAATGAAATGAAGGTGGAGTGAAGGTGACAATATGGAAATACAAGTGAAAATGTAATGGAAGTGAATGACAATTCCAAAGCCCAACATACCCCCCAACTGAAGCTATTGCATGTACTCATGCAATATATTTTATTGATTCTTTTTTATGTAGAATTTTCTCTATAAATTAGCTAGCTCACTGATATCATGTATAAATTTCACCTACAGATCCAACTGATATAAGCAATGTACTAAAGCATAATACTAGATCTACATCTACCATAAACTTAGCGGAAGCTTAATTGAACATGAGCAACATCAAACATGAACACATATAAATGATAAGAAGGAATCAATCACACATAACATATCATATATAATGGGGGGAAGCACCAACATTAAAACCCAACACTATATTATCAATCAAGTGGAAATCCTCAACAACATACAAAAAGAATCAGCTCAAGAGCTATCCTGCTCTCTCTATACTCTCATGATGAAGCTCATGAACTACCTAGATCTGTATATAAGGCTACACCTTAGGCCCAAGCTCCTATTTCCTTGCGCAATTTTGATTGGGGTCTAATTACAAAACACATGTAAATTGGCCTGATCATACCTGCTGCCACCTCAGGTCCAACTACTCAGTCATAGAAGGAAGAAGCTTCCTTCCCCATGCAAGGAGTACTTACCAAAAATATCCTAGCATCTGATAGTACACTATCCCACATCTGATCTCAACTGGATCTCTGACAAAACTGACATGCATCAGTTATCCATGAGTGAATACACAGTTATCTGAAAATAACAATTGTCACATGCATGCAAGCATCAACAAACTATATCTCATTAATTTAAAAACTTGTTAAATTAATCTAATTGGACTTGACTAAGTTAAACTAAGTCAACTGATCCTCTCAATATAGAACTCATCCTTAATTCCTCAATTTAGTGGAGCAAATCAAGGACACATTCCCTAATTAGTGGAGAAATAATTGCATGTTCTCACAAAGACTTCAAGTTTGTTTTTCCTTAACTAATTAACTCATGGAGAATTAATTAATTAATATTCCAAACTCATGGTAAGACTAAATTCGAATTTACTTCCTATAGATAGACCAGGGACTGCTATAGATAGGAAGGGACCCAAAAATGCTATTTTAAGAAGATGTTATTTTTAGCAGTTTCACCTCTCACCCAAGGTGGCCAAAATTCCACACTAGCTAAACTGCTATTTTTAGCAATTTCTATTTTTACCTTTCTTGTTGCACACTTTTCAACACTCCCTCTCAACAAGAAAGGCTTCCTTTCAAACTCGATCCTGTAACTCTGGAATGTTTTGCATGCAACACATCTCCCAAGTTTGGTTGCTCCAACAACAATCGAAACAAAAAACTACCAACTGACCACTCTGTTGGGCTAGAAACATATTCTAATGTTGTTGTTGTACCTGCTGCTGACAAGTGCTCCCTCTCTGACCTCTATGCTACTGCAACATCTCCATGCATCTCGCACCGTTTCACCCTTCTTTGTGCTACCCTACACTGTGCAACACACTTGTGCCTCTCACATTGTTGTAGCCTGCATAATTTGTGTTGTCATGGGATTCCCTACACTGTATCTCTCTCTACCAATCCATCCACATTTGTCTCTACCCAATTAGTCAGTTCCTGCTACTCCACATCGAGGCTCTCGTAGCAAAGTCAAATCAAAGAGGTTGGGTACCTCAAGGATCCTACCCCTCCTCATTGGGACGATCACTCTACATCGCCCCACCTCCTACCTAGAGGTATGGATGCATGTGATCCCTCTGCCCACCTAGCTCAAAGTTTACCCCTACTGGAGGTCTCTGCATGAGTAGATGTCTCTACTCGATCTCCTTTCAGCTTCCCCTGTTGTGGTTGCTCCACAACCTCCTGAAGCTGCTGCACCAATCGTGGCTCCTCCATAATCGTCCGAGACTTATTCTGGTGCCACATGTTGAGAGGTAATATACTTTCCCTCTCAACCACCAAGTCTCCATCAGTTGCCTTGCTGCTCAAGGCTTTGCATGCATCTTGAACCTCGAGAGCATACAGGTTCTTGACCCGTGAACCAATCTGCTTCACCTATCTAGTGATGATGTGGTCTAAGGAAAACCTTTCCCTTACTAAAGACTATATCATAGCCTCTATCTTCCAGCATCGCGATCGACACCAAGTTTCTCTTCTATCCTGGTACATACTTGACATCAGTCAAGGTAAGGCGAGCTCCATGCTCCCTCTGAAAAATAATTGTGCCTACACCTGAGACACTATACTTTTCATCATTACCCATTTCTATGAGTATCTGGAGATCTTTCTCCTCCAAATTACTAAACAAACTCTTGTCAGCGGTCATGTGGAAAGAAGCTCCACTATTAAGAAACCAACCACTTCCCACCATGGTTGAAACCATGCATGTGAAGAGTGTGAAATCCAACTCGAATTGTGAAGCAAGTGCCTCACCTTTAGATCCTTCCCCGGATCCCTTCTTGGATTTCCTCTAGGGAAAATTTGCAGCATAATGGCCCACCTCATGACATTGAAAGCATCACACTTTCAATTTGTCAACATTCTTCCCACCATTGGAAGAACTAGATTCAGAAAGAGAAATATTATCCTTCCCCTTCTTTGCCTTACTTGCTAAGGCACAATTGTCCTCATCCTCCATGGATGAAGAACTGTCTTAGTGATATGTCTGATCTCCTCTTGCATCAAATCTGACCATGGTCATTCCCAATATAACAGTTTCTCCCTTCCATTAACCGATTCCTGGTAGCTATGCCAGCTCTTAGGAAGGCCAAGGAGTGCTAGACTCACCATATCATCATCATCTATCAAGACCCCTACACTTGCAAGCTCATCCTTGCATGTGATGAGCTTGGTCAGATACATAGAGATCATCACATCCTTTTCACACTTGATCTTTCAAAGTTTGTCCTTCAGTGCTAGCTTCCTCTAAGCACTGCTATTCTGATATAAATCTTTCAATGTTTTCCACATTGCAAATGAAGTCTCCTTCCCATGGAGGCTCAAGAAAATGTGATCTTGCACTCCCTCCAAGAGAATTCTCCTAGCTCTAGCCACACACTTCTTCCATTCTGCCAATTGAGTAGCGTCAGTAGGCTTAGGGACTTCTTGATCAATGAAGTCTTTAAGGCCATTATCTTCCAATACTACCTCCATGCAATCCTTCCAAGCTATATAGTTTGAGCTACCATTAAGGGCATACTCAAGCCTCAAACCATAGAACGCCATCGGTGAAATAGATGTGATAAGAACTTGAGATCTATATCCCGAATAATAAACATCCAATTCCTTCTTGTATAATGTTCTTCCTTGATCACTACCATGTAGAATTTTCTCTACAAATCAGCTAGCTCACTGATATCATGTAGAAATTTCACCTGCAGATCCAATTGATATATGCAATGTACTAAAGCATAATACTAGATCTACATCTACCATAAACTTAGCGGAAGCTTAATTGAACATGGGAAACATCAAGCATGAACACATATAACTGATGAGAAGGAATCAATCACAAATAACACAGAATATAGCACTAGGGAAAGCACCAGCATAAAACCCTAACACTATATTATCAATCAAGTGGAAATCCTCAACAACATACAAAAAGAATCAGCTCAAAAGCTATCCTGCTCTCTCTTTACTCTGATGATGAAGCCCATGGACTACCTAGCCCTGTATATAAAGGCTACACCTTAGGTCCAAGCTCCTATTTCCTTCGCAGTTTTGATTGGGGTCCAATTACAAAACACATGTATATTGGCCTAATCATACCTACTATCACCTCAAGTCCAACTATGCAGCCATAGAAGAAAGAAGCTTCCTTCCCCATGCAAGGAATACTTACTAGAAATATCCTAGCATTTGATAGTACACTGTCCCACATCTCATCTCAACTGGGTCTCTGACAGAACTGACATGCATCAGTTATCCATGAGTGAATATACAGTTATCTGAAAATAACAATTGTCACATGCATGCAAGCATCAACAAACTGTATCTCATTAATTTAACAACTTGTTAAATTAATCTAATTGGACTTGACTAATTTAAAGTAAGTCAACTTATCCTCTCAATATAGAACTCATCCTTAATTCCTCAATCAGTGGAGAAAATCAAGGACACATTCCCCAATTAGTGAAGAAATAATTGCATGTTCTCACAAAGACTTTAAGTTCACTTTTGGTTAACTAATTAACTCATGGAGAATTAATTAATTAATATTCCAAATTGCTAGTAAGACCAAATTCAAATTTACTTGCTATAGATAGACCAGAGACTGCTATAAATAGGAAGGGACCCAAAAATGCTATTTTAAGAAGTTGTTATTTTTAGCATTTTCACCTCTCACTCAAGGTGGCCAAAATTACACACTAGCCAAACTGCTATTTTTAGCAATTTCTATTTTTACATTTCTTGTTGCACACTTTTCAACAATTGATCCTTGAGCTTTGGCTTAACTTTGCATGATATCATTTGATAACTTCATACATCTGCAAAGTCTTTTAGTTGAATTGCAACATGGTTGGTTCTTGTGTTACAACCATACTTTGTTGTTGCATTCATTTTTGATCTTTGAACTTTGCATAATGATAATTTGATTTTTGTTGCAAAGTATATCTTCATTGGATTGCATTATGGTTAGTTCTTGTGTGACAACCATGATTGTGTTTATATCTAATTATCTTTTTAGTACTTTTGAAAAGCCTTTACATGCGCATAATAATAATGTAATAGTTAATATATTTTGAAATTATGTGGGCTTTTGAATGTGGTATGAATATGGAAAAATATGAATATGAATGTATCCCCCCCCCCAACTAATGATATTTACAATTTTATGAGATGAGGAAGAGAAATGTCTTTTTCCAAAAATTATCATTCTAGCTTTTCAAGGAATTTTATGGTAAACAGTTAGAAAATGACATACCTTAACTTACCCTTTGGAAATGGATGAACTACATGTGTGGTGACTGCAAAATTCTGATCATAATTTTCTTCAAGTGGATGGACAAGTCATAGAGAAAAGAGTCAAGATGACTTTTTATTGCTTTTATTAAAACTTGTTGAATCTACTGCGGAATAGTATTGATTTTGTTGTTGCCATCTGATTCCGCAACTGTTATTTGATTTTGCAGCTGTCATCTAATTCTCCAACTGCATGTCTTCTACATTTGCTCCAAAATGCTGAAAATGATAGTCTTCATCTTTTCAAAACTCATTGGCACAATCCTGCTATGTGAATAGATGTTCTAATGTCGAACATAGCAGAAATTGTTGACTTAGTGACCATTAATGGATGCCACTAGTCAACACGGAAACTCTCACCATTGATTACAATGAAAGTCAAGATGCCCAAACACATCTTGCTAAGTAAGAATAATTTTGTTGTTTCCAAATACCTAAAAGATTCGATAAACAAGGGACATTGATGAATTCCCATTATTCGTCGGCATGAGGACTTGCCATTAAGGCATGCAAGCCTCAAGGTGTTTTGCAAGGATTTTAGACTCAAAGGATTATGGACTCAATAATTTTCATTAAAGCAGGGTTTAATTGCGAAATGAAAAGGATAGGAAAAGGAAAATGAAAATGGGAGATGACAATGGCAAATAATAATGACAATGAGCAATAAGCATGAAAGTAAGCTTCTTTCTTTTATTTGTGGAGTAGACGGAAACTATATGTGAATGAAGGAAAATGAACAACTAACTCTTGTTGGGAAAATAACTGTGGCTTGTTTTAAATTGCTTGGTTGGATTTATAATTCAAAAGGGAGGAAGAGTAATGGTTTTAATGAATATGGAAAGGGACTTGTTCTTATGTTTCTCATGAAATTGGTCTTTTGAAAACCAATTGTCATCACAATTTAATCTCCTTGTTGACACAAAGAACATAAGTGTGTTAAAAAGAAATAGATAATTTCTTTTTGATTCTTACACAAAAATTGAATGTCAAATAAAATAGATTAAGGAAAATCAAAAGTGTTAAATTCAGTCCAATTCATGATATCGATAACAATCCATTTTTAAGAAATAACCATGAAAAATAAATCAACTCCCTATTGTCGGATGACTTCATGCACTGTGCTTAGTAAAATGATTGGCATCATAAAGATTTGTTGTGTCCTGCAAGTCATTATTGAATCGTCATTTGTGCTGCAGAAATAACATGCTATCAAAAATATTTGAAGTGGCAAAAACATGAAAAAGTACATGTACAAAAAAATCATTTCAATCAAATTTTACAAGTATTTTTTGTTTTTATAAATTTCTTTAAAAAATTGATTGCATCATTGCAATTATTTTTTTTAATTTTCTTTATCAAAAAGAAATTATTAATAAAGAAAATGATTTATTATTATTATTATTTAATCATGAGACACATAGGGAATGAGACACATATGTGTCTAAAATCAAATTTATTAAATCAAATTGGACTCTTAGACCTCATGCCATATGGAGCAGAGTTTGTTATTCACTTGGATTTTTCTGCTTTCAACTTACCTTGTTAAAATAGTGCAAAACAAATCATTTTTCCTCACACAATCTGCAAAACGTAGCTTTGAAGAACCCTGAATTTCTCCCAAATGGTTGTGAAATTTGGAAAACCATTTTTTTGCCCTGTTCCCGAAAAAACCCATGTGTTGGATTTTTCTAATTCACCTAGGTTTGCTCAGCAAATGGATTTTAAAATTGTGTTAAAACAGTTACATTTTCTATGATGCTCCGTCAACAAAAATTGATTGTTGTGGTCGGATTTTTTTTTTTATTTGGAGGTTTGATGTTCGTGATACCTACCAATTCATTAGCGTCTTGGGAAATGCTTGCATAAATGCTATGAGTAGCCACAACTTCTCTCTATCTGCATGCAAATAGACTGTTGCATCATCTGCTTCCGCCATGATTTTTCTCTCTATTCTGTGTCACCTCTCCAATTAGTTTCAACAACCTCTTCAGCCTCCCTTCGTGTTCAAGAATTCAAGGCATACAAGGGTTTGAAATCCAGAGCAGAACACCGACTTAAAGATGTTTCTTAGTTTTTTAATTTTTATTTTTTTTAATTGTTTTTGTTTAATTTGGTCTTATTTATTTATTATTTTTTAATGAATATTTTTAATGTTTTGGTTTTTTTTTTAATTGGTTTTTTTATTATTTAAATTTAAAAATAAAGGTTTTACTTAGCAATTAAAAAGAAAGAAAAAAAAAGATAAATAAATTAACTAGGCATTTTTTTTTTAATAAACAAAGAAAAATAATTTTTTTTAAGAAGTTTTGAGACAAGAAAAATTGAAATGGAGATCAAAATTTAGGCAATATTTTTTTTTACAAGGAATAGTCAATGTAGATCTCCTAGTCATTTTTCAGATTTATGAATTTTATTACAAAATTGCAAAGCTAACTTATTCAATTTCCTTTCTCATCTTCCAGGTCACACAAGGCACAAGAAGAGAGCATACTTGGGAATTTATTTTTTAGATGTAAGAAATAAGGTCTTCTAATTACACTTCCTCGGCAACGGTGCCAAAATGTTCAGTCAATTTAATATATTAAATTGCTAACATAAATTATCAGCCAGGGTTAGCAAACTGATGAAGTGTGGTGCACAATATGTGCTTAGTTAACCTTGTTTCTTACTTTGTTGAGTATGTTTTTGTATTGTTTTGAGGGTTTTGTCTTTTATGCCTAATGATTTTAATGGATGTTAAGTGTCAATGATCAACTAAGTCTAATGGATGTTTAATATAAAAACTAATTTCTAAGAAGGAAGAAAAGGAAATGTACTTCAACTAACTTAATTTTCATAAAATCAAATAAAAAACTTGAATGGTTAGTCTAATCTAGGCTGACACCGTGTCTATGAAAAGAAGAGCATTATTCTAGATACAATTGTATTCATTGATAAGATGAAAATGAAATCACTTCCTATCCTATCCTTGAAAACTCTTGACCAAAAATAAAACTAATCATATTCTATGAAATGAAATCAAGCAATATAAAAACAACTATGATCTACTGCATACTCAAATACTATTGTGAACATTCAATATAGGAAGATGTCGAAATTATGTTCTTGAAATGACTTAAACAATTGAGTATACATTAGATGTGATATAAGAAAGCATCATAAAAGCATGGAAAGGAAAACTTGCAGCTACTATGTGATCTAATGCCTCTTAGGCAACCCCAAATTGGAAGAACTACTTTCTTGGACTTGTTGATCATGAGATTACACAATAGATGAAAGGTTAATCTAAAAAGCATGACAAAAGCATAAGGACAGAAACTAAATCATTGTTTATTCTTAATGCCTCAAGCAACCAATACTGGAAAATAGTTGAATGCTACTTTCTTGAGAAGCTCTTTGGAAAACATAGGGTTAAACAGTGAATGTAAAGTTGAATCTAAGAAATCATTGTGAAGACATGTGAAAGAAAACTAAGTCACTGTATGCTCTAATGCTTCAAGCCATCCAATTTTAGAAAATAGATAAAACACCATTTTCTTGATATGCTCTTAGGAAACATAAAATTACACAGTGAGGTAGATTTACATTTGAAAAATAAAATAACATTTGCAATGGAAAGCTAAACTATTTACAAGAATCAAAGTAAAACAAACTAATTAATCTTACAAATTTACAAAGGGATGCACATAGTTTATGGGGGCCCTTCCATTGTCCAATAGCATTCCAACTCGCAAAACTCACATTATAAAATTCAATAATAGAAAATAACCTTTTTTATTGATAAACTCACAAATTTACACAATGGAAATCTACACTCCTAATCTCATTACATCAATAGCTAGTCACTTTACATCTCATTCCATCTCAAGCCTTGTTACAAATCATTCTATAATTATTTCTCTTCTTTTCCGCCTTTTTTTTTTATCCCTTAATAGGAGAAAATTTCCCTTATTTATACAAAAAGATGAGAAGCTATATCATTAATGAGAGTCCATGAATCTCTCCCTATATCTCTAGAGTTACAATCAAAATAAGAAATTATAAGACACACGTCTTCTTAGAGTTTCAATACAAATAGGAAATGAGACACATATCCTTATGATCCCATGATCTTCTCCACTCAAATTCGAATTTGGCCTTAGGAGGCCATATAAGGGTCTTTTAGAAGCTTCCTTTTGACCTACACATGTCAACAATCTCATTCCACTTGTTAGGTGTAAGCATATGCACATTATTTTCTAGTTTTTAACCATAAATTCACTTAAAAATGCTAAGAATTAATGAAGTTTGGAAAAACATAAATGTGACCCAATAATAATAATGGTGAGGTAAATATAATGAAATGGAGGTGGAGTGAAGGTGATAATATGGAAATATAAGTGAAAATGTAATGGAAGTGAATGACAATTTCAAGGCCCAACACAAACCATGCAGCAACAGATGTAGTATGCCCCACAAGCCTCCCATCCTATGTCTTCGCAAGGCCAACGTCTGTAGCCACAGGGATAGCCTTTGAAGCCCAAGGTCAATCCTTGCAGCAACAGAGCTAACCTAGGCAACAACAACCCTTATATACATATCAACAGGGTCAACCCTTGCAAGGACAAGGCCAGGGTCAAGTGCTGCAACAGCAGGTCCAGAATCCCTATGTCCAAGGACAACAAGTGCAAAATCCTTATGTCCAAGGATAGCAGGTCCAAAATACTCTTGTTCAGGGGCAACAGGTTCGAAACCTGTATGTTCAGGGACAACAGGTGCAATATCCATATGTCCAAGGTCAATAGGCTCAACAGCCTTTTAACCCATATGTTGCTTATTAGCAACCTATGGTCAGACAGTTTCAAGATGTTTAAGGTCAAATTCCTCCCTACGGCCAAGGTAACCTACAGTGGGGGAAAAACCAAATGCCATATGGCCAAAAGCCTCCACTATGGGGAAAAAATCCTCACCAGCAGGGATGGGCTCCTCCGGTTGGACCCGCTTATCGACCTCCAATACCTTTCAATACACAATTTCCATTCTTGGCCACATAGGAGTTTCCATATGTGTCTCAACTCATGAATGATGCAATTCTTCATTTGTCATACTGGCCTCCGGTTCCTTCTAAGATCCTGAGAAATTGTCCTAAGTTCGATTGTCCTAAGTGCTCTTCTAACTCCCACGTTGGTGATTCTATCTGTCTCTATCTCTTCCAACAAACCCTTAGAGGTGCTACAACCAATTGGTACATCGAGCTCCCTTGAAGTACTTATGGTGACTTTAACTCTTTAGCCATGGCTTTCCTCACCCATTTCCAGTTTCCAGTTCGCTATGAAACTGGCACCTACTTGCTCACATCACTTAAGCAATATATTGCGACACACAACTTCAATCAAATCCATGAATGGAGATGTAGACGTCACTTAATCAAATTCGAGATTTTTGATCAGTTACTCACCGAATGGTTTACCAAGTCATTTGTTGCTCTAATTTCTCACAATATAGCTATGGGAAGATGTGTTACTGAAGAAAAAGCCATTGCTCATGCCTAGTACTCAGGCCTAGTTTATTCTCAGTCTAGCACTTTGTATGAGTTATTACCTGATGCTCCATGGCTATCATTCGACCCAACAACATCGAAGTCATAGGCTACACCTCTCGTTGATGCAGTAATTGGTTTAGTGTCCCAGACCCTTGCAAAATCTTCTCCCAAACAGAAGTCGATCTCACACACTACTTCCAATAGTTCCTCCCAGAACCCACCTAGCCCTGGTAAAACCTCAGAGGTCAACGTTGTCTAGTCTACCACAACGGACAAATCCTCAAAAGGTAAGAAGAAAGGCAAAGGCAAAGGTAAAGCTGATGCCCTAAAACAGATTCCTCCCATATCGTCTATTAGTGATTGTTCACAACGGAAGCCTAAGTATCCATGCCTCATTGTGAGGAGGATCATTATGATAAGGATTGTCCCCAACGGTTTGAAGTTAGTCTTTTTCTCAAAGGGACCCCAGCTATCTTGAAAGAGTCATTTTTGTCTCAGCAGACTCAAATGGTAGACCAACCTCAATCATCTTCTTCCTCAGGATCTCAAGTGTTTATGATGAGTACACCTATTAATGTGGCTACTATATCAAAATATTACCAAACTCTTGCTCCGAAAGTCTAGAAAGAGAAAGAGGCAACCCCTTGTTCTTTGGCCTCAAGTTCTGGCCCTCTTCATATCGAGCGCACTAACCCTGATTTCACCATTTGACCACCTTCTCGAGGTGTGCTAAGGAAGTCCTCGTACAATCCCAACGCTCAAGCTGCTTAGCACTATAATATTGTTGAGGATTTAGCTGAGGTGCCATCAGCTATGTCTTCTCTCAAGGTACTCCAAAGTTGTTTGTCTTAGCGGAAATCATTGCTATCAACTATAGGGGGTATTGATCCTACCAATTCCAATTTGATATGTTTTGATCAAGAAAACCACATTCTATGCCTGCCTCATCAGATTCCCTTTCACATTCAGATCATCATCAATGAGAAAACCATTCATAGGACCGTCATCGATGAAGGTGCTTCTACCTGCATCATGTCAGTCGCTTGCTGGAAGGCAATTGGTTCTCCTACTTTGAACCAATCCCCTAACACTTTCGAAGCTTTCGATGGGCGTGATTCGTGACCCTTCGGTGTATTACCCAACCTTGCAATTACTTTGGAGGGCAAGATAGTACACGTTGAGGTGGATATTGTTGACACTAATCTCAATTATAATCTTCTACACGGACGGAGCTGGACCCATGCCATGCATGTTGTAGCCTCCTCCCTGTTCTGTGTGATTCATTTTTTCCATCAAGGGCGAATCGTCACAGTTTACCAGCTGCCTTTCTTCACCTCCTCCTCCTCGGATGGCAATGTTCCATATGTCAAGCACAAAGGAGCTCCTTATGAGAGTGTGGGGGTAGGAATTTTTAAAGATTCTGCCTTGATGGGAATTTTTCTGCTCCCAGCTCCTCATGTTTCCTTTGTTAACATGATTTCGGTCAAATCTGATCCTTCGGTCATACCTTCACCAAATTTTGTTGATACATGGAGCGAGGTTATGCTGCTTAGTCAATATCTTTCAACTGGAGGCACCTTTCCCTCTTCTTAGGTTCAGGTTTCTTTTCCCTCCTCGAGACCCTCCCTCACCTAGGGGGCACAGGGGGCAATGCCTTATATGAGTTCTACTCTATTATTTGGCTGAGTTAACTTTCACTCGTCATGACAATAGAAAAACTCTAGTCATCCTTTTGGTTGATCGATTACCTGAGTCTAGAAACAAATTCTCTTAAAAAGTATTTTGCTTACATCATCTTGCATGGTTACTTGTGTACATTAATGTGTCATTCATTTTTTTGCGGTGTGGCTTGGTGTGTTAGTGTTCAAACAACTTTCCTGTTTACTATGGTTTTCCTTGCTTTGCAGATGTCTATGACTCCTCACATTGGTTTCACTAATGGTGCTTGCTATAGTACCTGAAACCTATCCTCCGTGGCATGGGCCATTTATGACCCTCATGGTGAGTTGATTTATCTACAAGGTATTTGTTTAGGTCACACAATTAATAACATTATTAAATACAGTGCAGTCATCAAATTGTTGTCAGAAGCCATCACTCTTGACATTTGGGAATTGGTTGTCAACCTCGATTCACAACTTATTTTCCTTTAACTCAACGACCACTATTCCGTCAAAACCCCTCAGACATTGAGAATGTATCTATGTATTTGTCTATTGGAAAGAAATTTTGATTATATTGCATATCATCATATTCCTAGACACATGAACACATTGACAGATGCATTAGCTAATTATGTGTTGGATAAGACATTTACAAAACATTTGAAAAACCAAAACAACACATTTGTACCATATTAAGAAAGGAAATACAACATATCTACATA